>CM014098.1:11877763-11972161 GCA_004119915.2 Collichthys lucidus | reverse complement strand
AAAAAGCTGGAGTGAATTCTAACAGCGTCTCTCTGAGTCACGTCAGCTGATTGGCAGCCACTCTGATGTCATTTGTTTTCGTGGGGCAAGGACAGGTCACGCTGGCTGATCTGTGTTCCCTCTCATTCTTTCTTCCTCTCCCCGACGCCCCCTCAGTCTTCAGATTTTCCTCTCTTCACTTCTTGTTTATAGTAACTCCCACCGATTCTCTCTCTGTCTCCACTTTGTGTCATTCCTTTGAATTTGTTCCCTTCTCCTCCTTTGAAAAAAATAATGAAGGAATGCTAAGGGAACATTTTTTCTTTAATGTCGCAAGATGGATGTTAATACCTGAAATGATATTAATCCCTACTGTTCAGATTCAGCTTGAAGACACGAGAAAGGAGTTTTTATCTATTCGACTTATTTAAAAATCAGCTGAGATAGAAGGAGGCCGACACGCATTGACTTGAAGTTATTACTAAATAAGTCGATAAGTCGACTGATATTTATGGCATGTTTTTTGTTTGACTAGTGAAGCTAGTAAATAATACATCAATACACAAAAGTGCACTCACATCGGCCATAATGGCTATGCGGATGTCATAAGTCATGCAAAGAGGCCTTAGACAGTTGGGTGCCATTTGTTTATCACAGTAAAGTGCTACTTGTAACCCTGATATATGACCGGAATCTGTTTTCTCTACAGGGCCATATATTCATTGAATATCTTCAAAAGTTGCAGTCTTGTAGGCTATATTGCCATTTTATAACATTTAACTACACTAATAGGCTAATTGGACAAATCCATCTGATTCTGGGGGATTCTGAGGGATCTCGGGCCTCTCAATGCTGCCAGGCCTGCCGTTTGTCTAATCACTCCTGACCCTATTAGAAATGAGTCCTCCTTTGTTACTGTGCGGTACTGTCAGTTCTGGGGGGAACAAAAAGTGCCATTGTCTTTCTTCGCTGTAGCTGGGATAGAAGTAATCTGTAGCTGTAGTAGAGCTGCCTCAGGATTGCTATAATCCAGATTCTGTATTAATGACGGTCTAATCCGCACATTTCTGACCCTCCGGAGAGGCTGACATGGCATCTCTTGTTTGTGTAATGTCACCGATTCTAAAAAATGAAGGGGGTTGCTTACGGCTTATGTCACGAGGGATGCAATATCCTGTTCAGATTTGGTCTGCCATGTATGCCAACATGCTGCACTTGTCTGATACCGGCATGGACAATGCAGGGCTGTCATGTCGCTGGATTTGTCAGATATATCCATGGATTCATGTTGAATTCAACCAGCTTTCCTAACTGCCTTTGCCATTCCTGAACATATAGACACCAGAGACCAGTGTGGCTGACAAACACAATAATTGCATGCCTGTGCTGAGCGCGCTGAAGGACCACGGGGGTGTATTTGCTCGCCCATGCGTGACATGCAGCAGGGGAAAATGACATGAATGGCGAAATGTTGATCCTCTACTGCGTGCACTTGGTGCTGGTTTCTTTTGCTCTTTGTTCGACACAAAGGGATGCAGAGGTAGATGAGTAGATGTGTGTGAAATCCATCAGCTGCTAGTTTGGCACAATGATCAGTAACCCTCCCCTCCTCCACCAGAACTCCGCCTCCTACATCTTCTTATCTCCTCTCCTCAGAGCTGCGCGCATGAGCCTTTTGTTTACAGCTTTTCCAACAATCAGATCAGTAATCACATGACAGGTAGCATGACACTCTGACAACCCGCCAAACCTTTAATCCCTTCAGTGATGGCTAAGACTGATACGAGCTGGAGCTAGCATTAAGATTGTGTCCATGCTAAGCCAACTGTTGGCATGGATTTCAAGTTGATTTCATAAGATCCTTCCACATGATAACCTTAGACTAAGTCTCATGGCCATGGTTCTCTGCCGATAAACAGTGGAGTACCGAAACGGCCGAGCCGGAAGGCAAGGCTCTCGATTTTCCAGTCCATCTACTTCCAACCCAGGGTTCCCACGGGTGCTTGAATTCCTTGAAAATGCTTGAATTTCAATTCAGTGTTTTCAAGGTTGTGAAAATGCTTGAATTTTTTGTGAAGTGCTTGAAAATGCTTGAAATTTGTGTGATGTCTATCTCAATAAACCAAGAGAAAACAAAAATGTTTCCTAAGCGGCTACGCGCTTGATCCGATGCCTTTACATGCAGAACTCAGTTATCATACTCGCTTGGTGTTCTGCAGAGAAATAACAGTAGACTACTATCACACCTGTTGGTCACTGTTATTGCGCTATGGTAGTTACACAATACACCGCTCACAAGCTGAGAATACAAGCCAATTCACAATTAGTTAAAAATCAAAACAGTCAATCTACCACCATATGAAATAATGCTAATTAGCCATATTATTATGCCATACAGTGGCACCGCTGCGCTTCCCATGACCATCATGGCAAACACAACTAGTAGGCTACCTATTTAAAGGTGCTGGAAAAATGGAAAAAACTGGTGCTTGAAGGTGCTTGAAATGTGCTTGAATTTGTTCATGAAAAAGGTGTGGGAACCCTGCCAACCCTCACCTATTGTCAAGAGCTTTGGGTAGGTACCAAAAGAATGAAATTGCAGATGCAAATGGCCGAAATGTGGGTCCTCTGCCTGGAGCCGTTGCTCCTTCAGGTTGAAAGGATGATGTAGTAATAGTTGATGTATGTCATAACCACCAGCCCTGCCATGTCTCCTGTCTACTGTCAAATAAAAGGCAAAATACCTCGAAACTTTGCCAGACAGACAGAGCATGCAAGATTTCAACATCTCTAACAGGCTTTCTTTTTAAAATTCTACTTCTTTCTTTTCGTTTGCAACTTTTATTTCCAGTGTACTGCCATCCAGCCTAACACCTGTGTCTAAGCAGACATTATGCTGCCATTTTTCGGATGTGTCACAGCTTTCGAAAAAAAATGTTGCGGTGGAGAAAAAGATGGTGTCTTCTGCTGACTAAGTGTGAGCACGAGAATATCGCTTGAGCTGAACACAGTAATATTTACTGTAGCTCTAGTGTGATAGACAAGGGTAAGACGAGTATTGACATTTCGGATCAATGGAGGCTAACAACAAAATCACAAAGTGCCTCAGCTTACATCATCGTGATGAACTGTGATGCGGTAAATATTGTGAAATGTTATGAAATGGCACTATGGTTTGCTGGATGTACAGTATTTGACTGACAGTTGTGACAGTTCTATGTTTATGACAACAAAGACAACATTTAATTTCTACAGGTTTGTCTCGATGCTGCACCAGAAATTAAAGTACACATTTAACAATAAACTATAAATAATGTACATCATCCAGAAAAATACATCAATGCCCTAGAAATAAATCTTAACTGTCAATGCTGCCCGGGCTCATTTATCAGTTTCATGGCCTAAATTTATCATCGCAGTGTCACAGCGAAGCCTTTTAAAAAACGTAACATTATCTTGAATCAGCAGTTTTTAGGTTGCAAATGTAGAAAATCAATGGTGTCGCAGCTTGAGTGTGACTTGCCATCCATCAGTCCGTCGGCTGACTGGAGCAGCTACTGTAGATGATGTGCTGAATGGCCAATTCCCTGTTACCTGTTAAAGATAGAGTATTACAGCAGGGATTCTCTCAGAATCATGATTTCCCTATGGGTCGCTGTAACTGCGAGGAAATGGATTAAAATAACACACCATGGGGTTTGCATCGGAAATCTGAGCCCCTGGATAATTTGCAATCCAAGAAGAAATCCTGGTTTTTGATATTTTGAAGTGTGGCAGTGACAGTAATACCGTGCTCCGAAGAGCGCGGCTGAATTCTCGTGGGCCTGATCACAAAATGCACAGCATAACTGCAACAAGGGCTGTAATTTCATCGTAAAATTTCTTTTTTAAGAAATATCGAAATTTGTGGTTGGAGCATCTGACGCCAGCCCTGCAAATCTGATCCTTTTGCCCTCCAAAGCTGCAGCAAGTGGCCTTCAGTGTGTTTCACGTTACACAGCAGAGTATTTATACAACTACTTCCTGGAAGGAGGGTAGGGTGGGGGAGGCAAGTTTCCCTCTATCTGATGACTAGATTACAGTATTTACTCACATGCAAAGCACTGCCTGGAGATCAGCTGAAGTGATGCCTTTTGAAGAGAAGATACAAAGAGGTTCGAGGAGCTTATTTCAAGGCGTGGCTGGTGACTGCTCCTGAGTGTTGTGGATGTTACCGCGTAAATCATCCATATCCTGTTGATTTAAGTTTACAGGGCGTTCTTCCTATGAGCTCTTACTTCCTGTTGTAGCCTATGCGATAGGGGTCGTTCGTAATGACAAACGTACTGAGAATTTTGTAGTTGCCCTCTTTTCCGGTTGCATACGTTTTCTGTTTTGATAAACCCACTTAAAAGGTGACGATATGTCAATGTTGTGTTTACGGATTGTTTCTGCTGCCCCCAAGTGGCCAAAACAATCTGTTATTGTATTGTTCAAGTGCTCGCAAACACGTTTTTGCAAAACTAAAAGAATAGTTTACCAAATGTTCCACTTGTCAAACACTCTATGACAAATCTGAAACTAATTACTGAATTCTGGAAGGTCTCAGTTGCAAATGAGAATGAGATGAATCAAAGTATGCGTACATGCAGGTGCCCCACACAGGAAACAGGAATTTGATCAATTTAGCATTTCACTCTTGGCTTAAGAAACTGGTCAACTGTGGTCTATTTATTATAAAATGAGTCATATTAGAAAAAACTTTATGACTTGGCTTATGGGTATAAGACACACCCACGGTAAATGTTCTAGGTTATAGCTCACAAATATGCATTTTAGTGGGCCATTTCCTTCTCCAATCTGTCTCAATATTCCACACAACCGAGCCAGCGTTGAGCAAACGAGGACATCTGTGTTAGTACGGCGAGAACCGTCGCGTTTGACAGGAAGACGGTGCACCAGAGATTTTCCTCTTAAGGCTCCACTTGTTCCCTTTTCCTTTATACTCTCTGTCTTTCTTTTTCGTGTGTGTTTGTGTGGGGGGGGTTGAGGCTGTCCTTTTGCTCTCTATCTCTACCCTCTCTCCAGTTCACACAGTCCAGCTAATTTTATACCCCCCGTGTTTGGCTGTAAAACACAGCTCACACAGGATATGATCTAAGCTGTTTCTCTTCCTGCTTGTGGACAGCGAGACTTCTGAGTCACTTTCATACAGTCACAAAGACGTGAAAGAGTTCCTCTGACCAGCAAGCCATATGATGTTGCATTCATGGACACAAGGGACAGTGGGGTTGTTTTGTGTTTTATTAGTCACGGCCTACAGTAAGAGAATCCTCCAGAGCCAGGCTTAAAGCCTCCACCACGTCTTTTTGTTGATGTACTGTATGTGGTGATCATCCAACAGACAGTTTGACCTCTGTGTTACCATAATCCGAAGCGGATAAATAAACCCGTTCCCTGTAAAAGAGCATTATTACATATTGCTTCACAGCTACATCTTTGATGATTTCACACTCTGGTTCCTACTTTTGGCAGTTCTCTGTGAAAGTAGCGGAGGCGTTCATGGCTCTCTCTCTCCAACGTGTGAAACATCTTCGTTCCCAGACAAGGTTGTGCAGACAGACAAGACATGTAGCCTTGGGCTGTAGCCAGATATACACACGGATAGCTCGAGAAATCCAAGTTTTTCCCCCCTTCTTTGTGTGGGTGTACATGTTTCTTACATGGCCATTAATGTCAGTCTATTTCTGTGTATTAGAGGATGTTGTGTAACTGCCTATGTGTAGAGATGTGTTTGTTTCTCCCTCCCTCCATTCTTTGTCATGGAATCCCATTATTTCTGGAGTTCATGGAGTTTAAGTGTAGCTGGGAATCTTCGGCTGGGGACTTGTTTAATCCTAACCTCGTTCTGTCTGAGCTGATCCCAGGTGCCTGGGAGCATAAGCTTTGGGAAAGGATGTAAGAGGAGGAGAAAGGGAAGAGAAACACCACCACCGAGACAAAGCGTATTGGACTGTGTGATGGAAAGCTGAATAATGTCTGTTCTTACGTGCTGCCGTTATGATGAACTGAGGATTTTTTTTAAGGCCAGCTGTAAGTCCTGTCTGGGTCAACTGATCCTTTTTTATTATTGTTGTAAAAAAATCAGATGCAAACCTATAAGTCAGGTGTGTAGCAGATGGACAATATAATGAATATCTTTATATACCAGCCAAAAAGAGTAAACAAACCCGAGACCACTGGACATTCAGTAATTAATGAAATGCATATATTAGTCAAGTGCAAGTGGCAACCTCTGCAAGGCTGAAGCCAATGCGGAAGTGCCAAAAACTGCAGTTCCTCAAACGTCCACTTGAGGCTGGCTACAGAATGAGTCAATCTCCATAGCCTCCATGTTAAAATGTCCAAATAAACATGTTTACAGCCTGGTACAAATAACAGTTTTGGTCTCTATAGCTAATTTTCCCATTCATGACAACTGTACTAAGGATACCTTGCCTGATTGCCTGTTTGATTTATATTTTGGCTTAAAGGTATGCAGCACTAACTTAAACCTGTAGGTGACGTCACGCATACTCTGTCCATTCTTTACACTGTCAGTGGTCAAGTCACATTGAGCTAAATGCTAACATCAGCATACTTATAAGACAATGCCAACATGCCGATGTTAAAGCAGGTATTTTTTATATTAGTTTAAAACATTAGCATGCAATTATTGGCAGTTACCTCCAAACAAAACAGCAGTAAGTCCTCAGTGAGCACTTTATAAAAAAGTCCTCACCAAATAATTTTTATTCGAGTTCATCCTGAGGGGGACATGAATGTCTGTAACAAATTTCATGGCAATCCACCCAACAGATAAGACATTTTACTGGAGGAAAAGTCATCGAAGTAATTATGATACATTGCCTGGGAATCGATTCGAATGTCTGCGCAAATTTTTTTGTTCCAATCCGTTTTTTTAGTTAGTCAGATATTTCTCAAAACGCTGACCTGCTGATGACCATAAATGAAAAGTCAGGGGATCGCCAAAGTCAGGATGAATCCATCCTCTGAGGGATCACAAATGTCTGAGCTAAATTTCATGGCAAATCTTTCCTGTAGTTATTGGAAGACGTGCCTCAGTCTGGACGAAAGTGGTGGATTGACTGAACGACCTCGACAGTAATAAGAAATGTTAGAAGTACACAAGATACACAAGAAAAGGGAAATGTTAGCGTCTGAATATATTTTCAAACCACCTGGGAGTCATTGGATTTGACCTCAGCAGCGGGTTCTCACTTATATTCTTGAAGCACTTTGGACATTTCCTTCATTGCAGAGGCTTACTTCAGCACTCTATTGGTTATTGATCTGAGAGAGCCACAGGTGAGTATTAAATCAAGATTCTCATTTAGCTACCCACTAAATGAATAACCCCTATTGATGACACAGTCTGTCTGCAAATTATCTAGTCCTGTCTGGGTCCTTTAGGAAATTTTCCACATTTGATTATAACAGGGATTGCCAAGTTTAGAAGACATGCTATACGATATTATCACACTCACATCCTGCTTGTCTTGGCTTAGAGCCACTCAACGGTGCTCGGCAGACCTGAATGCCAAGAAACAAACGGTGTGTTTGGAGGTGAGGTGGACAGGCGAGGGAGTCTCAGCTAACAAAACCAGACTCCCTGTTGCCGTCTGTCCTCTCGCTGTGGAACATTAAGCTCACAAAGTGCGGACGGCTCATCAGGGACACTGCTCTATCCGGGTTTGATCACAGAAGCGTAAAGTCCACATACATGCATTTCTCTCCTGCAGTGCCATTTATTATAATTTCTGTTGCGGCGGTTTTCATCTTTGGCTGATTTTGTCCCTTTCAGGCTGGCCTGTAAACACCATAAATCACAACAGAGCCTCACCATTTCCCTGCCTTTTATGTCTCTCTAGGACTGACGTGGTAAAGCAGGTGCTAGACTGCTGCTGCTCTATTCTAATTAAAGCCTTAAAAAAATTTAACACCACCGTATTATTGTGCATCTTATTATTTTCCATTATGCAGCATGGTTTCATATTTTCTGTTTCCCAAGACGGAAACAGTGTTCAACTGCAGCCCCTCAACACATATTATATCATATTTTTTTAATTACTGCAGTAACTATCCAGGAATTCATAGGAAAACTAATTTTGTCTGATTTCCTGTCCTGCTACTCATCTCATGACCCCTGAGATTTATCTTCTGCCCCTTGGGGCGTCCAGAACCTTTTTGTATTTTTGGGAATGACACTCGGCTGGTCAAACATTACATCTGTAAACACAGTGTTGTGCTGGACTGATGCTGGAGCCGATAGTGACTCAGATGGCTCATCAGGGGTGAGGGAAAAGGAGAGCAGAGGAGCGCGAGAGGAGAGAGAGGAGACGAGAGAGAGAGAGAGCGAGATCGAGAGAGGATAGATAGATAGAGAGCGAGAGATCTATCTCTAGATATCTATCGCTCTCTCTCTAGACCTCTCTCTCTTATCTCTTATCTCTCTCTCTCTCTCTTCTCTCTCTCTCTCTCTCTCTGGCGCTGGTTTGCCTCAAAGCTTATCTCTGTAAATGGATTTGTGCTGGTGCGCTCGGAGATCTTGGTATGTAGCTCTAATCTGATTGACCACAACCCTGGAGAGGTGGGTGAGTCAAAGAGGCCAAGTTTGTTTGTTTCTGTGTGTATATAGGTGTGTATGAGCTGTCCATCTGTCTCTGAGCTGACATTCGTCACCTTGGTTCTACGTCTCTTCAGCTGAGCTTAGGGTCTTGTCGGAGGAAATGGCAGCCGTGTGAGGATTTTAGTAAAACTATGTGTTTTTGAGTCTGCAGCTGTTCACATGTTTGACACTCCAGAAAGGTTATATACAGAAAACACAACTCTGAAGTTGCTGCGCACACACACATACATGCACACACACACATGCACACACAGACCTTGCATTTGGCCTTCCAGAGAGCAAAGATCTGAGGCAGTGCCAGAGATGATCTGTCATTTCTTTGTGCTGTCTGTATGTGTTATGCTGCTGTGAAAACTATTCAGCCATGTCTGTGCACTCACTTAAAAACTCAAAAATCAAATCGACAACTTTGCTAACAGCCAAACATCAAACAAGTGCAACAACACAATACATAGCAGCCAGATAATATTACTTACCAGTCCAACAGCAAGAAGCCCAGCTTGGCGTCTGTCTTTCAGGCTTTTATTTCACCAAGCTCTCGCCAACAACTAAAAGTCAGTCCAAGATTTACACTAGTCCGGCAGCTTCTTGCTTGTTCAATCTCTGATTTTCTCTCTTAGCTTCTTCCATCCATTCATCTCCTTGATCATTTCATCTCTGTCATTATTATGTCTATAGAGGCTGCTGAGCCCGGTTACATTGCACGCTAGTCCAGCTCCAGTTCTGGCACGACACTGGCTCCACTCCCCACCTCCCAGGACTAAAAACCTCAATACTACCTACTACCCTCATACTACCCCGGTTCTCTGAGCTCACAGTCTGGGCAGTCAGGCTAACAAATGGAAAAACTGTAAATCACAAGTTGATGCTGAGACGTTGGAGGAAATCAGAGGGAAACCTGAAACATTTTCTCCATAAGATATGATCCAGTTTTACAAAAATCAGTGAAATAGTTGGTGGAGCCATAAAATGTCATGTACTTCTCGTGGATGATCATACATAGTTACATAATGTGAGGACAGACATACAGGGCGTAGATTAGGAATGACAAAGACACCAGTCATCTGATTATACATCAGTGTAGCATCAAGTCAAATCCAACAAATGTATATAGCATTTATCACATGCACTGTGGTAATCACTGTAGTGTATGACTGTGAGGAAGTGACACACTCACAGCTGTAGACAGCCACCGTGGGCAGCTTTGTTCACCACATAATGTAAGTTATGGCACTCCTGCTTCGCCCAAATAAACACAATAAAGCCTGTGTTGTTTTAGCTCAGAAAAGATAGAGAGCTTAGTTATTTTTTAAATAATGATAAGAAATGATGTAGGAAAGGCCGTTGAGGTGGGCATTGTTGTTTGAATGAGTCACTTCACCTTTAGGGCACAACCTGGGGAAGTTCATGTTGGCAGGTAAAAACCAGTTGTAACAGATTTTTTTTTCTCTCTCTCTCTCAGCTATCTCACCTTTTTTTAAGTATCCGGTACCCGTCGGCTGGATGGGACTGTCGCTGCAGCAGCACTGCACAGTTGACGCTCGTGACCCTGTTTAGATGAACTACAGCTTCTTCCACACACACACACACACACACACACAGAAAATAACAAGGTTTTACACATACAGATGGTATTCTGCATTCAGCCGCTCTCACAGCGCTCGCTGTGTTTCCCTCTGATGCTGTCGACCGTGATGCTCTGCATCCGATTGCATTACAGGGAGGTTCTTTATTATTCAATAGTTTACTTGATCTGATTCCACGCTGTCAGACCTCGTGTTATTTATTTATGAACTTTTAGATGATATGTGATTTGCAATATTCCCTTAGAGCGCTTTCCAGGAATTCAAGGTGTACATTTAAAACTATTATTAGCAGGATTAATGATACAATCTTTGTCTTTTTTTATATATTTCACTGTATCTGCCTTCTGAGCACGGACTCGTACCATGATTTGGCTGTCATGGAAATCCTCAAGCACGACACCTCATTTTCCAGGATGTCACATAGTGAATGTTGACTGCCTGTTTTCACTGAGCTCCGCAGGGGAAGAGGGGCTCCAGGAGATGTGTCCATTTATTTATTGCTACAGCCTAGAAAAAGAGGAACATGGAAAGGCAGAGAGAGAGAGGGAGAGAGAGAGAGAGCAAACCCCCCTTTTTTACATGTCCCCTCTGCTCGGCTAGACGAGAGAGTCGCCATAGCAACCACTCGCCATGCTCCCTGCCGCTGGCAGGTGAAAATCTTGTATCTCCAATATGTCAAAGTTGCAGGAGCAGAGAAAATCAGACTTCCAAGCTTGTAGTTTGTGCAGTTCTGGAAATATTTATACGATCGTTATCGGCACATTTAAGTTTTTTTTTTTTTTAACCCACAATCCTTTTAATTGAGTGTAAAACCTGTACTTACAAGGTTTCCGCATGAAAACCTCCAGATTCTTTGGCTGCTCCGCGTTCCCAGGTAGATAAATTTTGCTTCTTGTCCTGTTTTTTTTTTTTTTCTCACACCCTCCTCCCGCCTTACATACCCTCCTTTCAGGCCTCCCGTGGGTAATAGCAAGGATTATATATGAGATGGCACCAACCTGCCATTGCTACTACAGCTCAAGCACAGTATGTGCTGCAGTATACTCTCATACAAATAGAAAAACACATGCGACATATCTAACTCTCTTTGGGATCAAAATAAATTTGCTGGTAATGAGACAGAAAGAGGCTTTATGTTAAAGTCCTAATCTAGGCTGATGCATATTTGTTAGGTAGTTTTTAAATGAGGTTTCTCTGGATACAAAGTGATGCACACTAGGAGTTGGCTGCTGGATTTGGGAGATTAATTTGCATCGCAGGCGCTCTGTAAAAGTTCCCACCCAAAAAAAAAAAACCTCATTTAATTCTCCTGACTAATTTATAAGTCTTTTCTTCACAGTGGTTACATTTAGTGACCATCTGCATATCACCCTTGGGCACATTCTTAGATTTTGTGCCATCACCACCGTTTCTTTTCTGCAAAGGAAAATGCTGTCTTCTGTGTTTCCCTCGAGACTAGATGTCGTCATTATGTGTAAAGGTCCTCTTATTACATCACAGCCACCTCTTTGGGGAAGTTGTCCTAACGTGCTTTCTGTCCTTCATGCTTTCTTTTCAATAAAGGTGGTGAGCAGCATCCCTTCAAGGCTTGCAGCGCTGCCCTACAAAAACTCTGTGTGGTTGCTGCTTGGTGAAGACCCACAGCTCGCCGCCGCCTGGATCCAGGGAACTCTCTTTACTGGGCTGTGGGAGCAGACCTCACTCACCCCACCACCACCACCTCCAGCTGTCCGAGCTCTCGCTGATGACGATGGCAACGATGTGACTACTGGACTCTGTCAGAACCATGTGACCTGCTATTATGGATCTGAGAATCAGCATACATTGAATCAACACTCATCAAGGTAATTCAGACTGTGTCCTGCATCAATGTATTTACAGCTTAATGGCTGCTTTTTATGAGTTCAGACACAACGTGAGAACTGTTTGAGATTTCACTTTATTTTTTTTTTTAGGTATATGAATAGTTTTACAGTTCCGGCATATCTGTGGCCCTTCAGTCACTTCCTCAATCTGGAGCGTGTTGTTTGTGTCGACTGGTAAAAAGGACCAAGAAACAGGAAGTGAAGCAGTAGTGAGTTCAGAGACTGCGCAGGGTACAGTGTCCAGCACTGAAAACACCATTAACCAAATCGGACATGGGAATCTAAAGTTGCATTTAACTTTGTTTGGATTAGTTGGATGCATTTATTGTCTGGCTCTAGCTGCCGGAATTTTTTTTTCCAGTTAAGACTTTAGTACCGTTGCTGTTGTTGACATCAGAGTGGCCAGCATGGTTAGGACTGAAGACTTACAGGAACCTCCGTGTTAGACATGATGGGAAAACTGAAGCAGACAGAGATGGGATTGAATCTAGATTAGCACCAATAACATAGTACACACCTTGGTATGAAAATTTAAAATTTATTGATAATGGTCACTACACATTGGGTTTTCATTCCTTTAAAGGTCATTGTAACTGATGATTAGAAATACATGTGTAATACTAATTTCTGAGAAGGTTATTGTACTGCTAATATCTCATTGGGTCGCAATCCTAATCCAGACACACAGCAATGATTACTTACTTTTAGATTTCTGGCTTTTACTTTGAAATCTCAGCCATGAGCAAAGGTCTCTGGGTTTGTCCCAGATGGATGGTGTACTTCTGTCAAATCACACTGTTGAACTACAGATCCATTTTCCTGTTATTACAACCCATGCGCCTGTGGTGGCTATTAGGAGCTTCACGGTTCATGATTAGAGTTGTTATAACTGCAAAAGCTTCTTAACACCCACGCCTTCGACTTTTCCTGTATTTAACAAACCTCTTCATTGTTGTCTAGTATTCTAGTCCCCGACTCGTGGAGGTGTTTGACCATGAAAAAAATAAGGACAAAGGGAACACAGATTAGATGGACGAATACATAACAAAGTCTAAGACGGAAGGAAAGAGAAAGGAGAGGAGACTGTGAGTGTGTTTGTGTTAAAAAATGTGCGGCTAAGTCATTGTCTGTCCAACTGTGTCTGCGTGTGTACGTATCTTATCCAGGGTTTTTTTGTCAGGAGTGTGTGGCAGTCTTGCTCCCATTTCCCCTCTGGAGCAGAGCGGTACAGGAAGGCTGGCTGGTTGGCTGGCTGCACAGGAAAGGAAACGGTCTCTATCAAACAGCAGATGGAGGACAGCATGTGCTTACACTGCAGAAACATACACACACACACACTCACACATACACATACACAGGCATGCATGCACGCAGACGCATGCAATCCTACGCGCACAACGTGCACATACAGTAGCTTTTATTAAGAGTGTGACCCAGATCGCACATCGCAAATGTCAGCTGTGAAGAAACTGAAGTTTTCACAGAGGACACTCTGCTGTTTCAAATGAACTTTTAAAAATGTTTTCATAATAGCAAAGACATTTTTTCTTGCTGGACGGTTGTTTTGCCCTCTCGACTTTTCTCAAATCCTTCCGGCCCCCCCCTTCCCTCATTTATTTACACTTAACATAAGGCTGCAGTCCCCTGTAGCTCTTCAACCTTCAAAATTTGAAAGAACAGACCTGGGTTGGAAAGTATTTGCATGGACAGCTTTGTTTTCACTTTCATATCAGCAAGGTTTTGCTAAAAAAAAATCTGATTATGTAAGGTGGAAATGACTTTAAAATGCTGTCTAGACTAGATTCTTGGTACAAAAATAGTGAAATACTTCAATTTACCTCCGCAGTTTTTGGTTGTTGTCTCCCAGGATTTTGACTCTTATGTTACCTGGGTGGCCTGCAGGTCAAACACATTTGTCTGTTCTTGAAATTTAGTGATACCCAACATGTCATCACCTCCTCCTCCCACCTCCATGCCTGGTGTTTATGTCCAGGATTTCTGATGTCCTGTCATGCCTCTGTCAAGACCTGTTAGTGGCCGGCAAGGTCTCTCCAAGCACGCCGGCCTGTCACGCAGAGCTTTTGTCAGCAGAGTGCGAGGGCTGGATGTTGCACTTCCTCCTTTCAAGAGGGCAGCAAGTTCTCCAAGAGCCCTTCGATGTAGAATAGCAAGCCTGCCTAGGAGAGAAGGACAATGAGGCTCACTATGGTGCCCAAGGCCCCACTGAATGACTCATATTCCTATAGAATTCAGGCAGAAACCAAACAACAGGGTTACACAACGTTAATCAACAAAGTGCTGCTCATAATGTGCCGTGATTCTGCAAAAAGAGGATTGGGAAAAATGTGTCAGGTTGGGGTTTGGGTTTGGGTAACATAATTACTCTGCTTCCACTTCCAGTTTCCCATAGAAGGCAGGCTGCTGTTTTCGAATCACTGCGCCTCCTCTGTGAATTCAGACTGTGGCATGAAAATACGGATTGCTTTTGTTTTGTTTGTCAAACCTGTTGTCGCCAGGCGTGTGATAAGGGAGCGTAAAGGGGGGCGGTTATTATGCGATTCTGCAGTTTTGCTATGGCAACCGGGAGGTGTTTGACAGTAAAACCTTACTTTGCTTGCAGACAGTCTGGGGACATGTCAGGAACCAGAAGACACTCGGCCCCTCACATCCCTTTTAATTTTTTATTTAAAAGACTCAAAGGAGGGTTTTATAGTCTGCGTCTGCACTGAGCAGGCAGGTCTGCAGAGGCAAGCCTCCTCATCCTCGCAGCGTGGGCCGTTCACTTATCCCTTCTGGTCCCACGTCTCCTCTCCTCCTCCTCCTCCATCTTTTTTCATCCCCTCAAAATCAAGTGGCTTTTTGTTCTCCCGCAGCGGTGCTTATCACTTGCTTCTCCACCGCCGCTGCCCCCTCCCTCCCCATCCTTCTCTCAGCGAATGAAAGGATATTTTGGGGGATAGATTTTGTCCGTCCTGCGTAGATCCCTGAAGGACTGTGGTTATCTCTGTGTCTGAAAATGGGGGGGGGTCTATGTGAGATCCCCGGTCTTTCTCTAGAGGGTGTTTTTTTTTTCTACGAGGGCTCGGCCTGTTTAGCTTCAGCTTCTGCATCGGTGCTGATGTTAAATAAATGTCATGTCAGTGGGAAAGCTTTGTGGATTGTCATCATTACAGGCACTGACGCTGCGATTTATTTTAATTCATTTGAGTGAAGGCAGTTTCTTTGTCCCGCAGGATTTCTCAATTGCCTGTTATTTCTACACTTGAATAACATAACATAAAAATGAGCCGTACATTCTCAGGGGAGACAGCCTGGTTGGTTATAAAGCTCAGGCTTCCACACGGCATCTCAGCCACTATGATTTTGCATAGAATTACATTTTAATCGGCTTAATCCTTTTTTTATTGACCATTAAAACTTCCTAAAAAGGACTCTGACAAATGTATGGTCAGATAAAGAGGTGATTTACCCATAATGTGACCACCAGTCATTATTTTGTTTATGGTTTTAAATTTATTCTGATGTGTGAACTGAATTTTCTAGATCCTAGAGGCTTATAATTAGAAAGATGTGGCTCCTGAACGGCCAACGCTGTGTTTCATCTTCGATTCCTGTTTGTAAAAATGTATGAGAACTACTGAAAAGTAACCACACACTCTAATTAAACTCATACCCATCCAAAAAGACACTGAATGTTATGAATTATAGAGAGTCCCGGTGGCAACTGAGGGGAAATTCCAATATTTGTAAATCTGGGTCTACTTCTCATATTTTTGAGGTGCTATCACGAGTAAAATGCATTTATTTGCTTACTTGTCGAGAGTTAATGAGAAGATTCACTCAGTGGTCTGTGTGATGAATATGAAAAACTGGAAGTATGTGGAAATACCTAGACAGTGACTGTGTCTCTGGATCTTGCCATGAAATTGTTCCAGCACATATCTTCCCCACAAAGAAACCACAACTTTCTGTATTTCAGCTCAGCTAAGCTAAGAACCTGCTGGCTCTAGTTTTGTATTTATCACAGATTCGCAAAAGTCATATCAATGTTCTCATCTAATTCTCAGCCCAAAAAAAAAAGTTATTTGGAATTAGTGAATCATTTTCCAAAAACGTCTAAGTAAACACAGACAAGTAGAAGAAGTACAAATTCTTGTAGCTCTGTGTAAAAACATCCTCTTCTACTTTCAGTCTGACTTTTGATTTGTTTACGTTACTGTGAGCCTGTGGGCTCATATTCAGCCTGTGTGTGCATGTTAAAGAAGTGGTAGGAAACACAAGGCGTGTTCTGTGTGGACAAGTTTCCACTTTGCATAGAATGAAATGATACGGCACAATCCAGTTTTTATTGACCATTTCCATTAGAAACGGGAGATTTGTGGCTAATTTTTAAGGTTTGAGGGGACTACTTTATGTGTTTGTAGGTGTTTTTTGTCAGACGTGACGTGTTTGAGATTAATTCTGTTAAATTTAGGAGGAGGCGTTTTCGATCTTTTTATTTATGATGACATTGACAAATACCAGTATTGTCCTTTGAACTGTTGAATGTGGGTACAACCTGTACTTAGATCTCCAAAAAGGACCCTACAAGTGCTCGCCTCGTATTCAGTAGAAGTAATTAGTTTACCACTGTATATTAAACTGTTGTCCTCCTCCTAATGGCTTTACAAGTTAAGCAATAAATTTCCCATACATCACCCCGCTGACAGGCTCCTAGCTTTATACACAACCCTTCTTCTTCTTTCTCGCCATCCCTCTATATGCCTTTCACACTAATATCTGTTCATAGCAGAGTGCCAGTAATCACACAGTGCTGGGTGATAATGAGAAGTGTCACAACGCCGGTTTCATCATTTTCAGCCCAGCTGCTGCGCATTACGCCGGGCTATCGATGGCTCTGATTCCAGGCCATAATTGGTCTGCCGCTGAATAATTGAAAGAGGGGTGGAGGTAAATCCCAAAGGTGTCAGGGTGGGAGAAAGATGGATGCGCCTGTGCTCAGTATTGTCAGGCTGGGAGGTGTAAGGGGCCGCTCGCCCCTCCACCCACCTCCACCTCCACATATACACACACATTTTGTGGATGATGGACCACTATTAGAATCATATCTGGCACGGTGGCTCTCGAATAAAACCCTGGCACGTGCTTTTCCCATGGATCTCTGCTGAGGCGTTTTGAATGCGTGTGTCCCCCATGTGTGCGCATTTCATGCCAAGCAGCCAGGCAGTAGCTACGCGTGCCAATTGTTAGCGGATTTGTTGCTGAAACGTATGTGTGTAGTGTGTCTGTGCGGGCGTGTAAATCTGTGGATCAGAAGTGATTGAAAGACCTAGTGGCGCCTTGGAAAAATTAACCATGACTGTGTGTTGCTGTGGCACACAGCACACAACACACGGACTAAGTGACACTCAAACGAGCCGACCGAGTGTGAGCTCAGATGTGGTGTTTACTAGGGCAGACGGCAGACTGGAGTAAATATTTACTACCAATTATGTGGTTTCCATGCCTTACCAGAATGTGACAGTAGCTTTTAAACGCTATAAACGCTGAAGACATCAAATCATACGCTAAAATGAGAGCGACTCTCAAATGTTACAGTCATGGCTGGAATGTTTTTAAGAGGATTATCAATAATCGCTTCTTATCTAGTGCTGTGTTATTCTTAACTAATATGCAGCAACTAAAAGCTCTCATTTCCAGAGAGGGCTGCACTAATGGCAGTGCTTTCAGGGTCAGAAACAGTAGCCGCCATATCTCAGTCAACAGGATGTTGTGGCCTGAACTTGGCAACTACAACTACAGTTTTTTTTTCCTGGAGTTGGTTTAGCATGGGTTTTCTCTCTTTTATTCTGTAAATGTTTCTCCCCTGCAAAAACACACAACACCTGCATATATATGAGCGCATTATGCATTTTTCTCGTACACGTTCAAGCTGTGAGATCGCTGCTGGAGATGCTACGTTTATTCCCATACACATAGAGGGCTGACACTGCAGAGCGGAGCCAGCGGGTCTCCAAGGTCATTACCACTGCCACAGCGTCTGGGCGCCCTGGGAAGCAGGCAGGAATTGATTAATGACAATGCTAGGAGCGCAGGAGGGGAGGAACCCACATTGGCAAGAGAGCAGCGCTGCAGAGGTAGAGTTGTTACGGTACAACGGTGCTATAGATAGTTCTGGGGTGAGATACTGCAGAGCGTGACAGTACTACAAGAACCCCGGCTAATTATAGAAGTAATCTTTAAGTTGGATTTTTAAATTACAGACTGACATAAAAATTCAGTATTCATCTCATGAACTTGATAGATTTTCAGACTCATCCTCAGCGTGCAGATATAAACAATGTCGGGCACTTACACAGTGTAATCAATTACTATGAATTACTTTCCGAAAAAGTAATGATTACTACATTTACTCAACCCAGTTCCGTTAAAGGCGCCAGCTGGTCCAAAACCTCTATACCCACATGTTGGATCCACTGTATTTAACACACATGCCATTGAGGTTTAACAAGCAACCAACCTACAATTTTGGGCTCTTTACTGACCATCAACAGCTCGCTTAATGTAAGCCCTGGTGACAGCACACAGCGGCTGCAGATTGGAACGAAACCAGGGGTGATTCCTAAGTGCAGGCTTAGCATTGGATAATGTTTGCAACAAGCTACTTGTTTTATATGAAGGCTCGCTATCTTGAGCTACCACCAGCTCCCATGGCAAGCTAATACATGATGGATGTTTGTAGTTAGTTAAATTTCATGTTTTCACATTGAAGGGTGGTTTATTTAAAGTTCTGCAAGTTGCAATAGAACAGGTGCATCTTAACCAGAACAAAATCTCCCCCAGTTCCTCCCAGCAAATCATAATTTTAACATTAAGTAGCAAAGCATGGAAGCAATTTACCGAATGCCATTATGCTTAAGTGGGTCTGACAGACAGACAGTGTTTTTTATGTACTGTGTCCAGGTGTGTTTAACGTCACACACACTCTCACTGTTCTTCAGGAGCTGTTAACTCAAACAAAAGGCTGGATTGACATCAGGTTTTCAGTGCATGTCTGTATGCTGGATTTTTTTGTTGTTGTTGTTTGATAAAGCTGACGTGCTCAACATCCCACAGGTGCCACCTTGATGGCAGTGCTGCTGGTCAGGTTACCATGGGAACACATAGAGAAGAACGGCAGTATACAAGTTAAAACAATTTTACCTTCATTGTACTTGTAAGTGCACTGAATCTTCGAACGGATAATGAACACGTGAAGTACGTGCATGTGATTGTGGATCATAGACGTGGTCTGCCGGGAATAGAAAGAGCGACACTAATCACCTTGCCCAACTAGGTTACATTGCATGGGGAAACGGTCCATCACATGGAACGCAGCACTTTCATTTCTTCTGTGAAGACTGTGAATGTGGTGCGCTGTCCTTTAAATAGATAACCCAACCCAGGTTTACACACTGCAGCTCCCCAAAGGCTGAGAGCACAGAGAGAGAGAGAGAGACGTGGTTGATACGAGGATGACACACTCAAAAAGAAAGTGTGAACTTCTTAAACCTGCAGTGTTGTCGTACTGTTTTCTTTCAGAGGGGTTATTTTACATTAGATAACCAAACACGTGAAAGTGTGAGAGTACTCAAGTGATTTTTGTATTGCATTTCAATAAAGATAGGGCTCTCATGAGAGACGCGTTTAAAAAAATAATGGTTAAAGTCGATGCAGTAGAAGCCGAGGTATCCTGATTTTTTTTTTGTTCATTTAATGGGACATGCATTTCATCCTACACATCCCATGTTGCAACTTGATAGCACCTTTAATGATTTTGGTGGCTTATTAAAATTTGTGTCCAACGTGACCAAGCAACGTGACAAAACCGTACACCTGTTATCGTAGTTACAGACAAATATGATATGAATCATCACACTGATCAGCTCATGCTCTATAAATATCGTTTCTCTATTTTGCTCACAGGAAGTGTTAACAAAGACAAAGTCACATTCTGGATTTTAACAATTATGATAACACTAACCATATAATAGCATGGCATTTTGCTGAGGATCCCATATATATATATAACTTTACATGCTGCAAATGTATCTTTGGCATTTCTGTACTGCAGTTTCTTGTTGCTTATAGGCTGGCATGCACCGTTATTGGCATATCTATGTTTCCTGTTTTCTATACTGAGACAAGATTAGTATCAATTTTCTCATTTAATTCTCTGTAAGAAAACAACTGAGATAGCAAAATGTGCCATGTTTTGAACACAGCAATGAGAAGAGAAAATACACAGAAGGCTTTAGGTTACTGCTTCCTCTAATAATCCTCTTGCAGGTACCAGTTATAAAAAAAATGTTATAGCCTGAAGGGTAAACAGTCTGGCAGCTTTTTTTCCTCAGAGGACACAATGTACCTAGTGGCCACTCACATCGCCCGTACACCCACCACCCATTTTCCGAATTCCCCAGCTGATGTATTTGAAGAGACAGAGCGACTCTGTGCCCAGAGAAACCACATTCAGTGGAACTGACAGTGCTCTGTCTACGGGAAGACGCAATGCCAGGGAACACCACGTTTCCTGTCAGAGACGAAGACAGCCAATTTCTCTGTCTTATCTTCTATTTGTAACAAGCTTGTCCTTTCTGAAGGTTGGGTTTCTGGGGCTAATTAGTCAGACAATAGTTGAGAGCTGCAGGGGTATCATTATGTCACTTCAGGGTTGTTGGGTTTTTTAAAAACCCAGACTGTAAGAATGACAGAGCAGGAAGCGCACCACAAGGAAAACAACAGGTCCACAGAGAGGAATAGCTCATCCTCCAAAACAAAACGCTGTCAGGGAAAAACAGCTTTTTGCTTTGGGACTATAAACGACATGAAATTCACCATGAGTCAGAGTTCCCACACTGCATTTTGGATTTTTGTTTGGAGGACGGATAAAGCAGCAGCAGCAGGCTTTGTAGTGACCCGTCTGTATTCTCTGTTGCCCTGTGTGAAATGATGATATCTGTGCATGTGTTTTTGTTTATGTGCTGTGAGGTTTGCGGGTATTCAGAAGTGGCAGGTTGTAATCAGTGGAGGCAGGGCGGTGAGTCACACAATGCATACCAGATACTTTGGGGTCTCTGGAACAGTGCTGAGGTGTTGTCACATACAGCACGTGGGCCGAAACTGGGCTGATGGTGATATGGTTAGAATCAGTTCTTGTGTTGTCTTAGGTTAGATACATATCTGTAGCAGAAATAAACCTGCAGCTGTCAGTTACTGTTTAGCAGACAAATGTCCATTTGATCCATTTTAAACATCATGTCATAATTCTATGTTTTTTTAAACTGCAGTTTACTTGGAGTCTTTAATTTGAACGTAATAAAATATTGCAAGTGAAACCAAAAAATACAAATACATTGTTTTCTGGCAGACGCTGATATCCATTTATGTATACGGCCTGTATGGAAGTCTCTGATCACGTTGCCTCAGTTGCTCAGTTGTGCCACTTCGCACGTCACAACCTAAGAAAAAGCCGAATCCTAAAAACAGGCTGTGGTCATCTTACAACTCCATTACTATAACACCCTCCTGGAGATTATACTTTCTGATTCCTCAAGGGGAATTTTTTTTATGCATTTTACCTGAAATACAACCACAAACACACACACGGCTCAGACATGCAAATGTGGAAAGCTGGTAGAGTAAGGAGTTTTATACCTTGCTCAAGAGGGTGAGTTGTACAGGAGGTGAACTGGACCAGTCCACCTTCCATACACTGGTCCATACTGGACTTGAACCTCTCACCCTCTGGTTCCCAAGCCAAATCCCTACGGACTGAGCTACTGCCGCCCAATCTGACCAATCAATCAATGTACATATAGCATGTGAGTATTGTATTAAGACTGACTTATATCCTGATGAAGCGTAAAGTCTGCTGTGACTGAAGCTGGAAGTCGTTCTTCTTGGTGTTTGAGCTGCTGCTCTTGTCAATACAGCAGAGGCCTCCCATTCTGCAACCCAGCACGACACTGCCCTGCCGTGAAACAGAGTGAACTTGATGCCTGGGTAACTCAGGACACACATGCCACTGAAATAACTGGCTGTCTAGCTGTCCAGGACAATACCCTTTCTCTAAGGCTACTTGCAAATGTCTCCTATTGGAAAATAAGGGCGCCTTAGAACTTCCCCCGAGCTGACATCTCCCATGACCTATTTTCATTATGGCTGATGCTTGGTGACTAGCTGCAGAGTGCTAAATGGAGAAAGGACAATACACAGATGAGAACAAACACACAATGTGATGATACTCGTCTGCCCGGAGTCTGACCCGAGCTAACTGATGACTTATACTAATGGTCTAATTTGAGACGTGGTGTAGGCCGGTTTATGCTGAGTGAGGGGAAATAACGAAAAAAAAAAGATTAGATACTCAGAGGAATAGGAAGCAGTGTTATTTATAGCTATGTGAAGGACCTTTCCCCACAAAAAACAGAGGAGAGGAAGTCAGTGATCCCCTCAGAGATGCTGAAGAGGTCAGGCTGCAGATCACTGCAGTGGGAAATGTTAGAGGGCAAGGGGGCGAACGGCCTGTGATCCCCCTAGGAGCAGTTGAGCCACGCAGGGGTTGGAGGCTAAAATGTGACGGCGTGACATCTCCGGAGGTGGTGGAGAGGGAGCCGGGAACAAGACACAGCAACACCTCAACAGAAGACACAGCCTTAGGGCTAGCTATGAGCACTCTGCTGGGTGTCCCCTGTTGAGCCATTGTACACAGAGACAAACAAACAAACACAGCATACATCAAGTTCAATACACTGTGTGTTGTGGAAAGTCCCAAACGGCATCATGAGTGAACTTCCACACCACAAAACCTCAAGTCTTATACACACACTCCTACCCTCAGGACTTACACACACTGTACTAACTCAGCTCAATACCGTCCCCCTCATCCAAGCTTGTGACATTTGCAGAGAGAGCCTTAAAGACGGGGGGATAAATAGGGAGGAGAGCTGGAGAGGAGAGGGTAACACACTCCTCCTCTCCCCTCTTCCCTCATTATAATTCTCTCATCAGTCTTCCCTCTGGAGCAGAGGGGAGGGGTGGTGGTGGTGGGGGACATGTCAGGGTTTATTAATCGCTCCAGGAAATATTATTGACCTGGACCTTCTGCTCCCTTTCTCCCCTGCTGCAGTCAGTGTCTCTGCACTGCTGCCTCCACATTCCTCCGGTGTCCTGCCTGGACACATAACAGGACACTGCGGCACAGCGTGGAGGCTTCAACACAGTGTCTTCATTGACTATGCACTTGGCCTAGGCTTTCTTTTCATCGCAGCTGCAAAGCAACACACACACACACCTGCAGTGGTGTAGCGTGGGGGTAGTGGTGGTGGACAAAGCAGGCTCTGCTCTGCTTCATTATGAAGCGCGCTTTGCTCAGATTCCAACTTTTGCGCAAATGTTAAAAGGAAAAGAACACTGACTAAAACCGCAAACATTGCGCGGCTTATTGGTTTTCAAATCTTACCACTGGCTTTTCAAAAGAGAGGTGGTGGTTAAATCAATGTGATGTGAAACCCATTCTGAATGCTCAAACGCAGAAGGATCGATCGGAGATGCTCCTTTATCCTCCCTCCTCTGCATTCTTCTACCAGGAGAGAGAGAGAGAGAAAAAAGGAGCTCTTGTAGCCGAGACTTCTTGGATGTCACTGTTTTGTAGGGGAGTCTGGACGGACACTGGCGCGCATGTCTGTGTGTGCGTCTTTGTGCGCACACGAACAAGTGTTTGTGTTGGGGAGATGTTATCAAACCGGAGGGGAGAGGTGGCAAAAAGCGGAGACATGACGGGTGTAGCCGCTGAGTAAAACTCATTCGTAGATGAGTATCAGTTGACATCCAGGCCTTTTGTTGCCGTGCGAGTTGTGTCTGTTTGTGTTGCGGTGTTTAACATATAGCACCCTAACACCCTACACGTGCTGTATCCTGGAGATGACTTGTTGGCATGGCATTGCCACGGAAACATGCAAGGAAAACAGCTGTTATCAGCTCAGAAGGACATTTAGCACTGTTCAATCTGATAATGCACTGATTAAACCTTGAGTGTATGTCTTATTGGAGTAGGAAGATATTTTGCGTTGAGCCTTTTTTTATTAAACATACACATAAGCTTCTTTCTTTCTATATGAATTTAAATGTGAAATTTAACAATTTATTCTTCTCTTGCCGGCTGTTATTCTTTTTTTTTCTCAATGGGCTGGTGAGGACTAATGTTATCGTCAGCTTTGCTTTTCATATATTGGGATATTGCGCCTCCTTGTGGACGTGTTGGGTATTACATTGTA
Source organism: Collichthys lucidus (assembly GCA_004119915.2). NCBI lineage: Eukaryota > Metazoa > Chordata > Actinopteri > Sciaenidae > Collichthys > Collichthys lucidus. Next base: position 11,947,746 of record CM014098.1, on the reverse strand, counting down.
AGCTTTCTGGCAGGATTAATGAATGACAAGGATATACGGTTGTGTTGTTCCATTGTGTCGCCATGAACTTTGCACAGATGAGCACATTCCTGAAAGTCACAAATAAAGAAATATGCCTCAGATCTGTCAATGGCTTTTGTGTTCGCTGAACGGTGACACTATCCAGCGGCCGTTTTTCTCATGAATCTTGACTTTTGCAGACATGTCTGGCACTAAATTCAATCTCCGTCTTCATTTTGTTTTTCCGCAGTCACAATGGTCCCACTTCTATTTTTGATGGCAACCACAACAACATCCAATTCCACAGGCAACAGCAACCATACACATGGTAAGGACAATGCAACGAGTCGTGCACCTTGACATGTGAGACTGAGTAATGCTGTAACAATTTGAGATAGCGACACATTCCCATCCCATCCACTGCATCATCATGACTTTCCCCTAAGATATTATTATTATGCATCTTCCTCAGCGCATGCATCTGCTTGATAATAGCCTTTTCTACAGCCTTGTTTTTAGCGGATCACAATGAACTTCAGCAGCACTGGACAGTAATTTACGGCTTATTGTGAGTCTTTATAAACTCAGCTAATAGCCGGCTGTGTGGCTGTGACTCTTGGCTGAGTCTCCATTCTTAAAGCCTCTGGTTTTGTGTTAGACATGCCGACAGCACGAAATGAGCTGATGCATATCTCTGTAGACATAACTGTGCTGAAGCCAGTTATTAAATCAAGCCTGTGGCCAGAGGATAACATGGGAGGCGTGTTGCTGTGTCAACTATTTGATAACCGAGCATTTGCACACACAAACATATGCACCTATATCGTTGGCCTTTCCCCTCTCTTTCCTGCTTCTTTGTTGACGGTGCTCCCTGACCCCCCGGCTCTGCCTCTCCTTCTTCCTCAGAAGACGTTTCATCCCACAGCAACCACGTCCTCCCCATCGTGCTGGTCCTGTCCCTGCTGCTGCTCATCATCGCACTACTAGTCTGGTACTTCCTCAGGTAAAGTCTCCCACACTGCGAGGACTCACCCACCTCACCTCACCCCCTCCCTTCCCCGGGCCTGGCTGTCTGGCTGTGAGCCAGGCTCGGGGGCAGAGCTCAGAGTGACAAACACTTCCTCCTTTAGTCATTGAGGCGGAGCCCCGTCAGGAAGTGCTGCTAGCAGACTCCCTCTCATGCTTAGTTAGAATAGAACAAGCTGTGACAGTGGACGTTGACAGGCAACAGAAGACAGCGAAGAACAAACTCTGAACCATATTCGGACTAGAGTGCTGACTTTCCAAGACATCGGCTAATGAGAAAGAATAGCTTAAGTTTCAGATGGTAGGATGGAAAGACTTTTTGTTCATGGCTACCTACATTATTTTAAAAATAAACTCAATTCACCATGACATCGCTGGATCTCATGTTTTGTACCATTGTGTTTATTTTTTTCCCTGTCAGGTTAAAAAACCAGAGAAAAGCAGTCGTCACAACAGTCGACAAGAAGATACCAAATGGCATCCTGGAGGAACAAGGTAACACTGTTGCACATTGTTGAGATTGTGAGAAACAGATTGTAGATTGTTAGAGCAAAAATGGTGGCTGTCAAAAGAAACGAATGAATGTGAAGGAGACGCACAGAAAAATGAGGCAAAGAAAAAGAAAGCAAGATGAGACTGGAAGCGAGGGGGGTGCAATAGATGCATCAGCTTTATGTTTGTAACGGTGTGCAGACCGTCCCACAACTGCATTGTGGTTGTCTATACTTCCTGTGGTTAATGTGAATAACAAATCAACTTCTTTTATAGATTTTTGATGCAGCTCTTAAATATAGCATACACAGTGGCAGTTGCACAAGATAAAAGTAGTCGCCGAGCTTCGAGATGCATCGTTTTAATTAGTCGCTGGTTTGTGTGAACTTTGCTTACAGCTATAGGACCTCACAGGAAACAGCACTTCTTGAACTGTATTTTCTTATCTGATACCACAGTGGCATGCACCGTACAGAGCAGATTTTTTCGTAGGTAGGCAGCAAACTTGGATATCTGGCTGTAAAATGCACAAAAAACCCCAAAGGTAGCTAAATCAGTGACTGATTAAATATCAAGGTTATTAGGTGAGCTGCTATGTATTGTGACACATGGTTCACATCTTCATATGTGAGTGCAAGTGTTGGGGAAGTATTGTGGTATTGGTTTATTGAAATGTATGAAGGTGAAAGCAGAAGCGTCCAGTGAACATGATGTCAAAATGTATCAAATGCTGTTTTTATATGACTGTTGTTTTGCCTTGGTGACTGTACATGTGGGTGTGCTGAATGTCATCTGATATGTGATATGTGTGTTTTAGAGTTTGGATACAGTACTGAGTCGTTATACACCGTTATACCACCAGGTCAGGTATACAGTACAGGGTGGCGGTATGAGGCACCTCATGTTACTAACACTCTCTTAAGACTTTTTCAACTTACATTTTTTCCAAATTTTGTGAGTGCTAACCGAATGCCTTGTCCGGTGCTTGAGAAAAACCGGCCTATACGGGGTACTGTAAGTGGCTTCTCAATGGGGTTCTTTGGTTATCTAACACCTGTTGATGTTTGTGATCATTGAATACTTACACTCCTTTTTTTTTCCAATTATCAAGGTGGCAAACATACACCAGCATGTCATAAGATTGCAAATCAGTTTGGTAATCATTTTGGTCTTTGATAAGCTGTTTTTAAAATCATAAGATTGTTTAAGTCTAACCAGGGCTACTTGTACTGAAACATAGGGTGTACTTTGATTCTGCCAAGGAGTACATAGAAACTAAATTGAAAAAGTAGAAACAAGCAACATGTGAACACAATGTGTTACATCTGAGGTAGCAAGAAAACTATTTAGCAAGTGAACAGAGAGGTTACAGTCGTCGAGCAGTTATGGTTACTTTAAATAATTTGTGTTTAAATGATTTAAAATTGAAAGGTAGCTAAAGGTAATAAATTAATGGTTGAAACATTTAGTTTCTGCCACTCCCAACCAAGTGGCAGTCGTAAAAATCCAAGTTTGACAGGATGAAAACTTTATTGTAACAATATCTATCTAAGTATTATTAGTTATTATTACTAAGTATTATTGTAAAAAAGACATCTGACCTCTAGTCTACTTCAACACAATCCTGTTTTGTAAAAAAAAAATTCCACCATTCCCTTATTAATAATTGAATCAGTTATTTTCTTTAACACACAACAAATATTTCAAGATTAAAATCCATCAGTCCCACAGGGATGATTAACCCACTGAATGTTCTCCCCACAGAGCAACAGACGGTGGTCCTCCTGCCCAGATCCCCTTCAGCCTCTAAGACCTACTTCCCCATCCCAGTGGACCACCTCGAGGAGGAGTACAGGCTCCGCTCAGCCGACGATGGCAAACTCTTCAGGGAAGAGTATAATGTGAGTGTCCTCTCCTCTGCGCCTGGAGATTAGACTAACAGGTGGTCATAAGGCTGAGTCTTCTGTATTCTGTGCTAAAGTAGTGTTTATATCAGGCATCTCTGGGTTTAAGTGCTAGGTTGCTGTGGTGCATATAAACTCCATGATTTGGTTATTATTATGTAGCTTTGTGTGTTTTGTAATGATATCTTGTAACCAAGATGTCAGAGTGTGTTGTGCTTTGAACTGTGGCAACAAAATAAACATCTAAAATTGGAGTTGAATGGTTTTCCCCACAATATCTGAGATATGTCGTTTATGTGTGTGTTTTTATGTTCAGTAAAATTACTGGAGATATGTGTCACACCGCCCTTGACACACACTTTACACGTACACGCCTCTCATGTATGAAAAATACCCTCTTGCCTATTTGTGACTACGATTGAGGATCTGAGTCAAAATAAAGGGTATGACTCACGGTCAGTTTGATACGTACGAGGTATGATTTTTGTGACAGTTTGTGAGCAGAGACAGAGGAAGTTACAGTTCTCTGCTTCAATGGAGGAGTGTGTACTGTACAGTAGCAGAGGAAGTGCCTTACAAAGCCGTACATGCAGCAGAACACAATGCACACGAGTAGTAGAATCTAACTGTAGTTTTGTTTTGTAGTCCTTGCCAGGGGGTAGTGCCCACGGGATGTATGAAGAGGCTAACAAGGACGACAACAAGGAGAAGAACAGATACCCTAACATCCTTCCCTGTGAGTGTACTTTCTGTTCTGTAGGAACTGGGTTTGCTTTTGACTCACACCCAGAGCTCACAGTTTCCTGCCTGTGTGTGCACGTGTCTTTGTGCGTCTCTCTTTTTTTTTCACAGTTCAGCTATAGTTAACCCTCCAAACACCTCTGCCCTTACAGTTTCCTCACCCTTATTCTTTTTTCTCTCTTCATAATTCAGTGTGATGAATTAATGCTATGCCTTCTGATCCGGGGGTAGTTGTAAAACACACTTATTGGCTTCCTTGTCTATAGTTTGGTGAACACATCTGTCACATCTGTATGGTAAACATGTGGCTCGTCTACAGCTGGGCAGCTTAGCTTAGCATAAAGACCAGAAATAGGGGGAAACAGCTAGCCCGGCGCTGTCAAAACCGAAGTAACGATCCACCTCCCAGCACCTCTAAAGCTCATTAATTAAACAATTAAGTTATAAATCTCTTCACGGGTTATGTTCCAGACTATTTCTTTTGCCAAAAGCAGTTACCAAGCAACCAGCAGAGACTCCAGGAAGTTCCTGCTCCTGGATTTTGTTAGCATTTCTCCATTGTTTCCAGTTATTATGTGGAGTAAAGCTTCTAGACAATATCAAGCAATGGCGACCCCTAGTGGGGGTGTAGACCTCCAAGGTTGTGAACCAGTGACATGACCTGTCTCAGAACTGGTAAAAAGATGATGACATGTATGCCATCTACGTCATCATCTCATCGAGGTTTCACTTTGAGTTGCTCTCGACTTCCTCGTTCTAAAAAAGGTTCTGTGTCATGCCGTGTTGTTCCAAGATGCGCCTCCTGAATATGAACCAAAATTCAAAAGTTTCATTTATAATTGACAATGCAGCCTGCATAATTCTCAACCGGAAAAAAGGCAGAGAAAAATAAAAAAGTAGGCTACCCACAAAACAACCTAAAATTACATAATGTCAATTTTCACAGGAACATTATGACCTATCACAATATATCATTTTTTACTCTGCACAGGATTAAACCTCCACACTTCTAACAAATCACTATTACTTGTCTAGTGTTTAATCAGAGTACAGTGACAGACTCACTGTCACTATCCCTCTAAACTTTCCTGTGGTATCTTTTACCAACAGATGATCATTCCAGAGTGGTGTTGACTCAGCTTGATGGAAATCCCTGTTCGGACTACGTGAATGCTTCGTATATTGATGTGAGTCATGCTCTTTGGTTGATGGCTAACACTCACTTTGCAAAATAATGATTATCATCTTTAGCATTTTTTATGAATGCTCTTAATTGTTCTACATCGGTAACAATCGCATTGTTATTAAATCACAAGTTCTCAGCACATGGGAAGTAGAGGTTTGCACAGTTGTTATAGAATTACAAATGTTTAAATTGAACTGTTTCAATGTTCAAAACGTTTTAATATTTTTTATTAACTGAATATATTTTCTAACAGGGTTTCACGGAAAAGAACAAATTCATAGCAGCACAAGGTAAGATACAGTGCACTTGGATACGGCCTACAGAATTCTACTGATATCTTGGCTATCAATTTCATGTCTCAATAAATAATTTAATATTATAATAAAGATTGAACTCTTTTGGCTCACAGGTCCAAAAGAAGATACGACAGCAGATTTCTGGAGGATGATTTGGGAGCTGAAAGTAGCAACTGTTGTCATGCTGACAAACCTGAAAGAAAGGAAAGAAGTGAGTGATTTTCCACTTTTCTCAAGTGTCTCAGGGGAGTTAATTTATTCATAAAGCTGAAGTATCCATGAGCAAAATAACATTCCTACGAGCTCCAGGGTTTCCTTCATCATCCAGGTTTCCGCTCTGACAATCTAAAGGGATTACTGAAACATCACTAAAAAAGTTGAGACGACACGGTGCTTAAAATAGATTTCACAGGTTTATGGTTGAAGGTGAAACCACAGAGTTTAATTTGAGCTATTCATTTCACACCTGTAATCTCTCTGCTGACATCTTTTTCCTCCGCTATAATTACACCGCCTCTATTGTGAACCATGTGAACCTGAGCTCAGCGAGCAAGGAGAAAGGCTACGAAAGATCAATAAGAAGAGCGCTGGCGAAGATTTAAATCAGCGTGCGACGGGTTCAAATCAATGGCTACATAATGTGTTATTAAGTCCTCTAAGTCGGTATCATAATCACTCAGTAACGTCTCATATTGAGCGGTTTCACTCCTCTCACTTACACTAATCTGGACTGACTGGCTGTGAAATTGAAGCATGTGCGCTGTTGCATTTGAATCATTCAGCGCCTTGAATGGAAAGATCTTGAATATGTTACAGAAGAACAACTCCCTTTTAGGTATTTCATTTATTGAATAATGATACCTTCCCCTCAGGACAAGTGTTACCAGTACTGGCCAGATCAGGGATGTTGGACCTACGGGAATGTGAGAGTGGCAGTAGAAGACTTCACTGTTCTCGTGGACTACACCATACGCAAGTTCTGTATACAATATGTAAGTGGTTATTTAGATATTGTGTGATATTAATACGCAAAGCGTGTAGTTCAGTTCCTTTTTGATAGTAATATAACTCGACTGTTTTTTGAATTCGTGAGTAACTGATCTGAAAACATCTTGCTCTAGGGCACAGCAAATGTATCCAGATCGTTGAGCAAAAGCTGTTGCTATTTTGATAATGGTTCCTATTGAAACTCTGTTTTGGTCTGTTGCATCTTCAAAACCTGATATTCGAGTGTTGTTAACACTGTTAACTGTGTTTCTGCCTGTGTTTGTGTCGCTACATAGCAAGCCAGCGATGCCGCTAAGACTCCCAGGCCGGTCACCCAGCTCCACTTCACCAGCTGGCCCGACTTTGGAGTTCCTTTCTCCCCCATCGGCATGCTCAAATTCCTCAAAAAGGTCAAGGTGGTCAATCCCACCTTCGCTGGGCCTATTGTGGTCCACTGCAGGTACCAGACAGCAGAGTTAATGGGTCGTTGTTTATTATTTTGTTGTTTATGTGCTTTTGACTGTAATACATTTGAAATGGTTTTAATTATCTAATTTGTTTCTATGGAGATGAACATATTTACGGTTAAATATCCGCTGGAAAACAAGCTGTCAGCTGTAAAACATTTTGAATGACTATAGCGACACATGTGTTTACGAGCACAGATGTTCCTTTGTTTCCCTGCTGTTGTGTCAGCTGAGGATTGTGGTCCATTTAGTGCGCGGTTTGTTTTGTGTCCCTGCAGCGCTGGTGTCGGCAGGACGGGAACCTTCATCGTAATAGATGCCATGATCGACATGATGCACGCAGAGCAGAAAGTTGACGTGTTTGGCTTCGTCTCTAAGATACGAGAGCAGCGCTCACAGCTCATTCAGACAGATGTGAGTTAAGGAAAACAAGTTCCAGGCTTGTCTATAATGTCAGCCACATGACACAGCACTAATACTTGAGTTATTGAGTCAATTAATGATTTGCAAATGGTCAAATGTGACCATGCATAATGTGTGTGCGTGTGTTTGTGTATTCTCACCCCCAGATGCAGTACTCATTCATCTACCAGGCCCTGCTTGAATACTACCTCTATGGAGACACAGAGTTGGACGTGTCGTCTCTGGAAGGACATCTGCACAAGCTGCACAACACCTTTGCAAACGGTGACCGGGTCGGCCTAGAGGAAGAGTTTAAGGTAAGACGTTGATCCATAACAAAAAAATATATATATAAAAATCACAATATAGAATTAATATGACACTTGATTTAAATAGCTCATTCATATTAGTATCAATAAATAAGTACAGACAAACCTTTCCAATCACATATACCATTACCTTTATTATACTATAACTTTCCTTGACTTGTTGAATAGTGATGCACATTTAAACTTGATTTACCTTTTCTGTATTTATCACAGAAAATGTCTACAGTATGTATGTGAAGTGTCACTATTGAACGACAGCAGTCATGAACACACACATAAAGACAAGACACTCCTATTCTAATTCTGTCAGTGATCCAGAAACCTTTATTTACAAATAGATGTGTGTGTGCAGTCAACACTATGTCGACTTGTTTTATTTCCCTATTTAAACTTGTGCACTACATGATAGTGAACATTTGCATGTTTTATAACAGTATGCATGATTTATTTCTGCCCAGAAACTGACCAACATGCGAATAATGAAAGAGAACATGAGAACGGGGAACCTTCCTGCCAACATGAAGAAGAACAGAGTCCTGCAAATTATTCCATGTAAGAAAGAAGAAAAAAACCATGGAAGAAAAAAAAAAAAACGGATGTCTGTTCTAGATATCAACTCATGGTCCAGATTATATTACTATGTTTCCAAACCTGCTCTGTGTTCCCATTTCAGATGACTTCAACAGAGTCATTCTCTCCATGAGACGAGGTCAGGAGTTCACGGATTACATCAATGCATCTTTTATAGATGTAAGTAAATCATAACGCCTTCGGTTCAGAGGTGTTGATATTAACAAACATTATTGGACTTGTAAAGCTAAATATGGGCCTTTTTTTTCCTTTTTCTGTGACTCAGGGCTACAGACAGAAGGACTACTTCATTGCCACCCAGGGCCCTCTGACACACACAGTAGAGGATTTCTGGAGAATGGTGTGGGAATGGAAATGTCACTCCATTGTAATGCTCACTGAACTCCAGGAGAGGGAGCAGGTGAGCTGCGAGAGTTTATAGCTGCAGGCTATGATTGATGACAGCTACAGCATGAATCATCTCGACTTCCGCCTCAAAACAGCACTTTCATGTCATGACACGTCTGTGCACTATTTCTTAGTTTGAGCCACGAATGATTTAGAATATTTCCATCTTATATATGAAGCTGTAGTTTCTGTTCAAACTTATTTTGTCGGCATTTGTCTGTTTGCAGGACAAATGTTGCCAGTACTGGCCGACAGAGGACTCAGTCACCTATGGAGATTACGCAGTAGAGCTGAAGGGAGACACTTTGTGTGACACCTTCAGTCTACGAGACTTGGTACTCACCTTTGTCCCGGTAAGCAAATGAACCTAGCACTATCACACAGCTGTTATTGAGGCAGTGACACCACATTACATTTGCCTCTAATGATAATAAGACATTATTTATCATTATCATTTATTGGTTCTCTGGATGTAAATCCATTGAGTATCTTGAATTCTTTAAAGTCATATGAACTTGTTTGTATTGAATAACCGCAACTAAACATTATAATTTGGTTCTACTTTAAATCAAAAATGTTACTTGAACTGTTCAATTATTTCAGTTATTAGTAACTTTACCTCTTTAAGCCTCAAAAAGTTATAGAAATAAAATTATCTGAGAAGTCCAAAGACTTTTCAGCAAAGAAAGGAAGGAGGTGTGGAGGCTACATTCATGTGTCAATCTTTAAATTGAATTTATTAATTTTAATAATTTGCAATTAAAACCAATTAAATTTAGTTTTAGGTTTTACAGGGTTTTTGTGTCTGACTGTGTAAAGCTAACAACATTGTCTCATAAAGAACAAGAACACAAGAAGGGAGTATATAAAACTCTTTTGGCTGCCAGACGAAATGCAGTGGGCAGGATGTGTTTAAGATTATCAAGCGTGAGCCTCCCATCTAATAGATTTCATTAAATTCGACCCACAACACCTCTCAGAGGCTCGGGAGTACATTCCTGCCTCCTGGAGCAGCACCCGTTGGTCCACCACTTATCTACTGCACACTTAACCTACACCGACATTGCACCTGCCATTACGCTTTCATATTCTGCTAATAAATCATATTTAAAAAGTTATTATGATCTCTCGCCTGCCTCTGCGTTTCCTCTTAAAGGAGAAGCAGACGAGGGTGATCAGGCACTTCCACTTCCATGGCTGGCCGGAGGTCGGCATCCCGGCCGAGGGGAAAGGCATGATCGACATCATCGCCTCAGTGCAGAGACAGCAGCAGCAGTCTGGGAACCATCCCATCGTCGTACACTGCAGGTATTTGAACCTTTTTATGTTGGCATACTTACATATGACAGCTTAAATGCATTTGCAAGCTACTCTTTGCCCTTAAAATAATTAAAGAGTTATTTTTGTTGTGTTTGTGTGTGCTGCAGTGCTGGTGCAGGGCGAACAGGTACGTTCATTGCACTAAGCAATATCTTGGAACGAGTCAAAGCAGAAGGCCTGCTGGACGTGTTCCAAACTGTGAAGAGTTTACGCATGCAGAGGCCTCATATGGTCCAAACTGTGGTAAGTATCAGCAGGAGTGGATTCTAAATAATGGACAGTGCTATAAATAAAAAAAACAACCTCCTAATCCATCTCTTGTTGTTCTCTTCAATCCACAGGAACAATATGACTTCTGCTACAGGGTGGTACAAGACTTTGTCGACATTTTCTCAGACTATGCCAATTTTAAATGATGAGATTTGCCTTAAACATGGTTTTTAATGTTGTTTTCTAAAGCTGGTTTGTCAGTTTTAAGTGTTTCTTTAACTTGGTCAAATGATCTATTTTGCTATGCACTTGTCCTACCATTAACTGAACTCCATCCTCACTGTAATATACTGTATGTCAGTGGATGAAAATTGTAAATGGAAAAAAAAAAAGTTAGATTAATAATGTATATTTCACATCATGTATGATAATTATTTTGTCATGAAGTGTTGTTTTAAACCTGGTCTCTTCATTTCAGTTTTGTTGTATAATACTGTACTTTAAATGTTTATCTAAGTGTTATTTTGGATTGACCACGTAATATTTTTAAAAGCTGTAGTTATTGTAAATGTATTTATGTATTGACGAGCACATTCCTTTTTTGAGTTTGGAGAAAACGGTGGGAATGTTAAGTTTGTTTGGTTTTATTAATGTAAACAGTACATTCTTTCATTTATTGATGACTTCTATCTGGGATTAGAGGCGATATTTGAACTGTTTTTCATTGTCCTCAAGCTACAATGCCCGTCACGAATGCGATACTCTTTCCAATGGAAATATTGTCACTTCAGCCATAATGCAAAGGAACGAAAAGTTATGAGCCAATGTGACAACACCAGGGTTTGTTTCCGATGTGGATTCGGGCAGAGGTTTTACAGTTAGGTGTATCAGAAAGTTGTGAAAGACCATTAAACCGGTTTTGTACCTCATTAAAAAGTGGTATGCAACTGCATTTAACATGGATGTAACATTACTACAGTCTGCCTTTTGTCTGTAGACAGCAAAAAGTATTTTGCTAAACTGACTGCACATTAAAAAGCACATATAACTAAGCCTTTTGCCAAGAACCTGCAATATTCAAGAGTATGTTTATTGCTTTATTTATATTATAGATTAGAGATTTTTCACAAATCAGTGCCATATGTACATTTTTAAGACACGGAAAAGTGGAACAACCCTATGTTGAAGGCCGAGCATTGAAAGGTAATTGTTAGTGTGGTGGCTGAATGCATTAGAGTCAACACAGCATGACGACTTGTGTCAGGTACACAGGAAAGTATTCAAAGTGTAACATTAGACGAGTCCTGAACTGGCAAAAACCACACAAAAAAAACACCCCATACGATCAGTGTTACTCTTCACGTTATAAAGAATACATCCGTTTGTTATTCCACAAATGAGGAACCCGAATGTTTCATAGAAAAGTATCTAGTGGTAGTTTTATTCATAGGAAAGTATCTGAATGTGGGACAGCATTTCTTCTGAGGCAGTAACTGCCATCCATCTGGTACTTTGACTTCAAACCAAACACATGGAATGATTTGACCAAGCTCTGCTTTAATCCTCTTTGAGATGTGTGATTTTGTTGATGCTGTATGTAAATACTACATGACAAAGTGCTAACATTGTGAAAGTGGCTGACCAGCAAAGGAACCGTCAAGTGATTGGTCATATTCTGTGTGCTATCTGTGGGAGATGTGAAGTGCGGCAGAAGTAGACTTAACAAAACAACCCCCCCGCACCCCGAGTCTATTTTCCCATGGCTTCTGTTCGATCTATGCCGTCCTTTTTAAGAATATTGAGGAGGGTCTGTTTAGACTACAGCTCTTTGCCTTTGCGCTCTCTCTCTGTGGGTGGTCTATCCCTTTTTGGATTCTCAATGTCTTTGAAATGCAAGTTGCAATATTAAATTAATCTGAAATTGCTTTGGGCGTCAGTGAAGTTTTCTTAAGATGTCTTCGTTAGTGAAAAATACAAACAAACAGAACTATTAGTGCCAATCTGCAACATCTTATACCCGTGTCTTATTTCAACTTTAAGGGGAGACTGCTCAAACCACTGCAACTATTGATATGACTCATGTGAATAATAACTGCATACATCTACATAACCCTTTCAACACCTCATGACATCCTGACCTAAACAGTGGAACAATGTTTTTTTGGTTAATCGGTACATACAATGACGCTCATCAGTTTGGGAGCAAATAATAGCAGTCAATAGCACAGCCTTCAGGATCTTATACCGATGGCCTTGGTCTTGGCCATACATGCTCATGATCATTTCCCCAAAGCACATTATGATGTCATCAGATGTTTTGAATGACCAACAGTCATTCAAAAACAAAGATATTCATTTTAAGATCACACATGACTAATGAGAGCAGTAAACACTTACAAATGAGGAAGAATATTGGAATGTTTTGGGTGGAAATGACTTGATCATCAAAATAAAACTCAGACAAAAGCAACATTTTTGTCTCTAGTCTAATCTTTAAATCACCAATAATCATCTGTGTTTATATTAGTCCGGATACAGCCATTAAAGGACACGTTCACAAGTATATATAAAGATTCTTTCTTAATTTACTTTTAATCTAGTTGATGTGGAACACTATCTACTGTCTTCTGTGCAGAAATGTATTTAAACGTATCAAGTTGCTATCAGGCTTTAGCAGTCTCACTTAGTCAGATTAAGTGGATTATAATCTTTAACACAAACTTCTCTCTGTGTTTCCCCGAAAACATTTAAATGCCAGCAGGAACAGACAAAATACAATAAAACTAAAGGAGATTTGTATGAAAAACCACAACCGACTGAAAAAAAAAAATCTATAAAAAAAACCTCAGACTAATTCAAACCATGCACAGTAACAAAGAGGTTTAAGTTGTCCTGCCTCCAACAATCCAGTTTGCAAATTTCCCCCCCCAGAAAATAGTCACAGCTAAAGATACCTTCAGTCTTAAGATGGTCATCAACGTCTTTCACTGGTTATTTTATATATATGAGTGATATGTCAATATATCAATCAGTGAGACTTCTTGATCACGTAGGTACTAATTTAATCCAACAGGGGGCAGTGGACCCTTAATCTATATGTAGATAAGAGATTCTTTTAATTAAAGGGAAAATTCACCTGATAATACAAAGTCAATTTACTACACATTCATTCCAGTTTATCATTATGCTGACCACCAATTTACAATTTTCATATATATTAAAAAATGAAGTATATCCTATTTATATAGTACATTTGTATGTATTTATACAATGACACATCTTACTCTTCTCGTCAAACCTATTTCATTGCACTGTTGCCCCTGTGTTAACCCAGATATGACAAATAAACTTCTCTATAGATGTGAATAATGCAATAACTCTTGCATCAATCAATTCTCATTATGTTAAAAGCATATTATGTATTTGGAGGATAATTTATTGTTGTTCTTAACCAGGGACGGACTGGGACAAAAAATCGGCCCTGGCATTTTGGACCAGACTGGCCCACAACATTTGATAACACACTTTTTCAGTTTTTTCAGTGCAACTGTGCAAGTCTTTAAAACAACCTAGCTCAACAGGACATAAATAATCAAATCATATTAAATCAATTTTATTTGTATAGCCCAAAGTCACAAAGTCCATTTTCCATTGAGGCTTTACAATCTGTACAGGGAGTGACACCCTCTGTCCTTAGACCCTCGGTTCGAGTGAGGAAAAACTTGCCCACAAAAAACTTTAACAGGAAAAAATGTGGAAGAAACCTCAGGAAGAGCCACAGAGGAGGGATCCCTCTCCCAGGACAGACAGACGTGCAATGGATGTCACGTGTACAGGACAATCAACACAAACATATTGTACAATTACAATGACTGACTGAAATACAGCCTGTTTATAATATATTTATATAAACAAACACACAGCTGCATTGACATAACACTAGCAATGAACAAAATTATGTCATTTTAAAAAGTGCTATTTTCTTTCTTTGTAGGCTAACTTGCATTGTATTTAGCCACCTAGCTACATAAAACAGCCCATTTTTTTCCCCCGGCCTAAATAAGAGCTTACCCGAGGACTACTAGATGAACAAAGAAAATGAGAGTGCTGACTCTTCAGTTTTCACTCACATTTTTGGTGAGTGGTGGTGGCTTTAAATATGCCTAGGCTAGAAATACTGGAATGTACAGATACCTGCAGCTGCATTCACATAACATTGACAAAATGATATAATTTTAAAAGTGAGATTTTCTATCAGTTATGTAGCCTACATTGTCCCTACCACCTAGGCTACATAAAGAACTGCTATATCTGCAGGACAAAAAAGCAACTTAGCCAATAGGCCAGACTAGTACTCACCCCACAGACAATAATAGTCTAATAAGAAATTAGACTTATTGTTATTGTTGGTGAATGGTGAACACGTTTTTTCACATTAAAGACTATTTTTTATTTAGAATAAAAGACATAAAAAGTAGGCTACTGAGCTAGGCTTATTTTCTCTTCCAGCCAGTGTAGCCTACAATGTATTGTAGCGACCCTGCAGTAATGTGTTGTGTGTTACAATGTGAGTTCTGTGGTTTCCCATGGTCCATAAATGCACCTGTATGAGAGCAAGGGGGCGGGGGAGCAGGTGAGGGAGAGCGCGTGCATGTGAGCGTGTGTGGAGAGAGACTGCACGAGTGAGGCTGCAGAGTGGGACCTGTTATGTGTTCTTGGCGTGGTTATGGCCTACAATAACCAAGTTCTGTAACCAGACTGTTGGCAATAAAAGCCAGTTTGCTAAATAACGCCTCGTTATTCGTGACGCGTCCGGCCGGACGCCACAGTATGTTTTATCATACCCGTTAAGGGGTTGGGTGGCTTTATCCTACTCGTTGCATTTCATACATGTTCTGACAGTAGTCCAGTCCAGCTTACCGCAGGTTCAACAACATGTTGAGTGCCACTGCCACCGGCACCTCTGTCATCAGCGATGGGAGCTGATGAAGCCCTGCTGTGGCAAACATATCAGTGATTTTAACACACTTCGCAGCGTCTGCCCGAAGAGCAAGTTTCTTTTAATCACGGAGTTTTTCTGCGCCACCTTTGCGTTTTCTCTGCATCTTTATCTGATAGCGTTTCACCCATCAATAAACTGCACACCGGCGCATCAAGCCAAAGGGGGGAGGTGTTTCATGATGTGATTGGGCCGGTCCCCTGTCAGTCAGCGTGTAAGGGCCGGTGGTAAGAAAACAAAGTCTTGCACAGCCTTTTTTATTGTGCCTGTAGGCGGGACCAGAGCGTACAGAGTGGTTGTTCAACAGTGTGTTTGGGCTGCGTGATCTACTCGTTGTGGGCCGGTCAGACCAATATTAAAAAAAATAATAATAAAAAAAAAAAAAAAAAATCAGGATTTATCGGCCCAAATAGCACGTCGGCCCACCGGGCAAATGCCCGGTATGCCAGATTGCCAATCCGTCCCTGTTCTTAACTAAAATGAGTTGTGGGGAACATGTTGAATTGAAATCAAAATTTGCACATCCATAAGACATATATGACACCCCTACAGGAATCAATACTTCTTTACAAGTTGTAACATATGTAACTATGTACTGTATGTTACAGTGTGTCTTGCAAGACACATACTGTAGGAAAGTTCATCTTTCAGAGTGTTGCAATACACATGAACAGAACACATGATTGCTACCGGTCAATAACATGGAGGAGTAGATTTGAGCTATTTTTATCAAACAATCAGGTTTCTCATCTTGCAGAACAACCCAAGTGACAAAAAGCTGCTTTGTTGACAGTTTCCATTTCCGCTGTGAAATGGTGTCATGGCAACACGCCTCAGCGGGAGGGGCTGTAGCCCAAAAAGAAGGTCAGCATGAGTGAAGAGGTCATATGAATTATGTATTAACCCTAACTGACTCTCTTATTTTGATTGACCCCCCTAACTAATTATATTTAGTCTTTCACAAAGCTTCCCCTTTTCTTTTTGATATAATATGGAACATGAGCCATTTATCGACAGGGTGGCCTCTGCTGTGACCCCCTCCGCTGAAAGGCTTTCATGTGTGCCTTCGGAAACTAATTTCTGATTACACAATGTATGTCCAAGCAAAGTCTTTTCACTTGTTCTGTCAAATTTTCCCAAACATGCTCACATTCCTTTCCGATCTCCTGAATAGAAGATGAATTCATAACCACAAATGCATATGGAGGAAGTATTCGGGACTATGATATGGTATTATCATATGGAATTCCTTTTTTTTTTTTTTCCATTTTTTACATGAATGTTGTCAGACCAAAAACACTTTAAAATAAATCAGCAGTGAGCAAAACAGTGTGCCGCCCGATTTGTTTCTTACTTTTTATTTAGTCATTAAAGGTGAATCAACACACTCCCCGTAAGATTCATGTTTGTGATAGTTGTCAGATAATGAACCTTATGGTGGCGCTACTAGGGAAAGTAAGAGCATCACCAAAGTCAGTGGGATTCATCCTCTGGGAACCATGAATTTCATGGCAGGTACCATTGCAATAGCAATAGCTGTGATATTTCAGTCTGGACCAAAGTTGTGGACCAACCGACTGGCAGACTTTAGCATGGATGGCTTGGCTAAAAACCTAAATACCCCCTGCAATACTCTGGAAAAGGTATTTTTACTTTGTTGTTTGCTACACGAAACGTGTTGTTTCAAGATTTCAACATGACCATATCATGTTATCACAGTGACTCAGTATCCTATAAACCAACCGGAGAGCCTGTCTTCCCCTTTGTCTTTCTTCCTGCCTGTCTGTCTCTCTGTTATCTACTTCATATTTCTTCACTGGCTTGATAATGACTTGGAAATTTTGTTCTCTCACCATCCTCTCATCCTCTGTCTGTCTCTTTCACAACGTAGCGTCTTGCTACACTAAAAACATTCTCAACAGGCGTTTAAGTCTCACTATAATTCAATCAGATAGCTCTTACTGGGATGTTAATGTGACACAATGCCCCCAGAAATCCATTACAAGTGTTATTCTATTCTTCCCTTGTTCCATCAGTCTAATATGCTTTTCAAGCTTCAGGAAATACAGTAGAAGCTCAGATGAACCAACTTGGTTTGGTCCCAAAATGAAAACAAAACATAGCGGGAAACAATTATAATCCAATACAATGAAATCATATGCATGTCATTTTTGGTATAAGTTTTGGGGCTACTTACTTTTATGCTATTTAAAAAGGATACATCTAGTGATATAGTTGTGTCATGGTCAAGAAATTTAAACAAAATACTGAAACCAACAATGTATTAGTCCATCTCTCAATGTTTTTCAATGACCCTATCCTAGTAGGGTCCACTGATTCCTTCAGTAGACGAAAATCTTTAAAAAAAGTGAAAATAAATAAATAATAATAATCTGATTTCCTAAAACTGCTGGTAGTTTTTAGCAAACATGACCCAAACAGGCGAAAATATTGCATTAGATGAAATTATTTTTGAGGATCTGGTCTGCTGGTGAGTATAGATGCCAACAGGAAGGTGTATACTGTAAAGGTGAAGGTGTTAAATAACAACAATCTAGAATATAACCAGCTATATCCATTGAGAAGTAACAAGAAAAAAAGTCTACAGCTAAATAATGGCCCTCTGAGGCTAAACCTAGGCACAGTGGAGCTAAAAGCTATCATCAGCAGAGCAACATAATCACAATGAAGGTGTTTAGCAGATATGTTTACCAAGTTCATTACATTACATTACATTTAGCAGACGCTTTTATCCAAAGCGACTTACAGGGGAGGACATAAGCTGAAGGAGCGTGTAATGGAGCACAGAGTAGTTGTTAATTTTGTTAGGCAGGGAAGCATTCTCGAAAGAGAAAGGTTTTTACAAGTTTTTTAAAGGTAGGAAGGGATGTTGCAGTTCTTGTAGCCGTTGATAGGTCATTCCACCATTTGGGGACAACCGCAGAGAAGAGTTTAGAGTGACCTCGCTTTGCGAGAGAGGATGGTACGGTTTAAGTTCACACTTACTTCAGCATGACTATACACAAAGTACAGCCGAGGTTGATGATAACTTTACATTGACGCAATGTTATTGCAGCAATGTTCCGTAGAAAAAAAAAAAAATTCTGACTAACTTCTTAGCAGGCCTTACAAACTTATGATGACTGTCCGCAGCTATTGCTCAAGTTCTGCCAGCAAATTGTGAAACCAGTTAAATGCATTGTGTCAAAACCAATTAATCTAAATCTATCGAAAAAAAGAGAGAGTATGATCCACTGTTTAAATTGATTTAGACAAATCAATCAATAGGGCAAGACAACAGTACTTCTAACAAGAAGTTGGCCCTGCTATCTCATTGATGACAATGTAGAAGTGTTGGCAGTGTAACTATAGTATTGAATGTCTTCATACTCCTTTACATGATGCTTCTGCAAATGCTTATATAGTGTGCATGAGTTCATGGTGTTGAAAACATCCAGTGCTGCTGCCACTCCTTGAGACACTCGTGTTGCACAAGTTGCATTCGACTGTTTTACTTCACTCTACCTTGTGTGCAAAGTAACTGCACACAACTGACATGATAAGAGCGCTAGGCTAATTCACTGTAACGACGTTCTGCAGACACACACTGCAACACCTGCTCTCTGTTTACGGCATGTCGCGCAAAGTTGAGCATTTGGGCTTAGGTATCGGATCGGACGGGCTATAATTGTTTTTTCCGATGTTCGATCCTGAAATTTTGACCAATATTGGAACAGTACCAATCCTGAGTATCGGAACGAGCCATCCCTAGACCAGTCCAGACAGCTTTAGGACTGTAGGTCCTCATCAAACAATCAATCAAAGGGTTATCTTTAACCTTTCTTCAATCTTTGTGAGTATAGATAAAAACCTCAACAGATGTGACATTTTCAAATGCAGTCCAGAGGAATTTATCTTGGAAAACTTCGTTGTTAGCTCAAATATGAATTAAAGTATTCAAATCAGTCAGCGATACAAATAGTGATGGGAATTGATAATATTTCATACCAATGCTGTTATCAATTATGCTTATCTGTCCAATTCTTTAAACATTTCGTTATTGATTAATTTATTTTAGTTTTCTGTTTGGAAAAAGTACGCCTAAGGGACTTTCAATGTCAGCACATCTGTTTCTGATGATAAAACCTGTAATAAATCTAAGAAAACTATGTCATCAGGGGGCAGGTGTATTTGCATAGTTTGACACTGAGAGAATTGTTGCTATTACAATTTGAAACATACCACTAAGAGAGAGACACTGCTTATTTCTAAAAAGAAACCTATTTTAACTTGGTTTCTCCATGAGTTTTAAGGGCTACGTTTTTGTCTAACCAGATACCCAGGTACTTTTAACATAGGACTTTTTTATTTTCATTTTATTTTCATTTTATTTATTTTTTTATTGGAATGGGATAAAGAGCAGATAATTAGTCTTATCTGGATTTAGTAAAAGCTTGAGATTAATCAGCAAAAAGAAGCCTTTGTCTAAGAATGAAACCCTGACTTATGATTAAATACTGTATCATCAGCATAGTAGTAGGTAGAGCTTCCTAAGTGATGAGTTCACTTGAAATAAGATCACTGTTGAACAATGAGTCAGGACCTACTGACTCCTGTGAAACTCCTTGAGCTACTTCAAGGGAACCTGACTCGTGCCGTTTCCTAATATTGCTTTCAAAATGAAGAGAGTGTCAAATGTTTTAGACAAATCAGCTAATAGGGAAATGCAACATTACTTCTTATCCAGAAAACAGATGAACAGCTTAAAATAAACAATGCTCAGATAGAAAGCGATGCATTTCAATATTGATTAGTTTTTTTCTAAAACTGTTCGATGGTTGCACTGCCCTTATGCAGAGCTTGTACATGTGCTGCTTTCCACATTCTAGGAATTTTCCTAGAGCATTAAATTAAACTGTGTCAAGTCACGTAAACCACAACAGGAACGATACTGGCATCTGCTATAGTTTGTATGAAAAAACCTCACTGGAAAACATCCAATTATAACAGCTGAATAGATGCTTGAGGACGGTACCTTACCAGGAAAGGGAAGTTGGTTATAGACCTATAATTACTAACATAGTTTGTTTTCGATATTTTATTTACTCATTAACATTGTTGGCTGAGAAGTTGCTTAAATGAAACCCAATGAAAGTAACAATTAGACATATGTTATCTGTTATTGTTATATGATGTCACTATGAAAAAACTAAAGAATAATTAACAACAGGGAAAACTACATGCAAATATTTTTCACATGTCAGTAAGAGACGCAGCTGCATTTACAACCGCTGATCGTATAAAAACATGCACGGTGTATGCGTGACGTCCTCCGTAGGTTTCTGAAGAGCCACATTTAATTTCAGAATATGCAGTGTTGGTAGTGCTGCCTCTTCAGCCGCCCCAGCTAATCTAAAAATGGGCAAAGACATGGATCATCGGCTCTCTGAGTGCTTTATTAAGCCACTTGTCACAGGGTGCTAATGGAGATTGACATGTTCTGTAGCCAGCCTCATGTGGCTGTTCAAGGAACTGCAGTTTTGGGCACTTTTGCGTAAGCTTTAGTTCAACAGGCAAGGATTTTGCAGCTTGATTACAACACATAGCATAGCTTGGACTGGTTAGACCACACACAATGAGTGCCAATTTAAATACTCAGGAGTGGAACTGACAATCCAGTTTGTTATATTATGAAAGACAAATTTTGGTTTGTATTTTTTTCCCTGAATGCGATTCTTTAGGTCACTAATATTCGTTGTTACCATGATTGAATGAATTGCTTCTGTTAGATTCTGCAATGTGAATTCTGTGGTATTTTATACGTTTATATAATCAAGTACCACGATGTAAATAAAGTCAGGTTGAGAAATCTTGTGTTTTTATTGGTCAGAAAACCTAAATAATATAAACAACACTGGGTCAATTTCCCAGCAAAATTAGGTAATGCATTATCAGATGGTTTACTGTCAGTCCTGGAGAGTTCTCTGTGCACATGGGTTTACCAGCCCATCAGTAATGAGACTATGAGGCGGAGGTCTGACGCCACAGACTGAAGGATACCTCTCTGACTCCTACCTGGGAGGAATTTAAAAAATCCTATCCAGAGGGGAGGAATTTAAAAAAGAAAAAAGGGAAAAAAGCAACAAGCACATCTTTGATGTGAGGAGAAAAAAACATAGTCACAGCCAAGAAGTTTTATGGGCAACCGAGTCCAGCTGTATTCTCATTGCAGACAGAGAGAAGCGCCATGTATGGTAAAGGTGAATAATTACTTCCTCAACCACGCAGACCCTTTTAAACCACCACAGAAAGTGATCTTAGATTTGCTTTTCAAATACCTCTATTGAGGTTTGCCTCCCATTTCTAAGAGGGAGGTTTTGTTACCAAGAAACCACATTCCCCAACAGTGGGGGTCTATCATCCTTCAGTTTCTGGTCACCATTATCTATGTACCATTTTGTTCTTGTGTAAGTGAAATACAAATTGCTGGATGTATTGTGCACAATTTGACCACTAGAGCCACCAAATAAAACAGGAAATGAAAGATTGAGCCGCTCAGTCAGGCGACTGTGCGGCTTGTTGACATCTGCTCCTGAAGTGACAACACACATGAACTGAATAATAAATATAAAACAGGTCAGCAAAGATTAACAAAAGACACTAAACATGAAATATTATTATAGTCGCATTTCATTAACAAACTGCTCTCTAACTAAAAGCCTCCTGGGCGGCACTCAGGGAGTAGCCATGGAATTAAAACTTTGATTTATTGATGTCGTGTTTCAGTGATTTGTTGAATGAATATGCAAGTTCCACAAATGTCATGAGGCCTGTCTGGTGGTCCTATTAGTTCCTTTGTCCTGGTCTGTCTGTCTGTCTGTCTGTTTTCATTCTTATCTGAGGAACTGTTAAATGTTGCATCAGCTGGCATTTGTAAAATGAGGAAACGGAGAATTGTGAAAGGCCTCAAAAAAAACTGTCAGGCACACTCTACTTACACAGCCCCAGCAGGTTGATTTTATTTCGTTTAACACTTGTTTTTCCTATTCGCTGCTTTTCATGTTGTTCATATAAGCATGTGCAATAAAGAAACAGAACAAAGTGCAGAAAATACCTGCAATGTTTAATTAAGATTAAACAGGGTGGACAAACGTCATCGAGGCTTACAGTACAAGGAAACAAAATGTCTGATTATCAAATATTAGTCATACAGCTTTTTGCCTGTTTAAAGATGAAAGGGTGTGGATTTCTTTGAAGCAAAAATGTTCTTGGAAAAATTATTAAGTAATAATTTTCAGTGTCATAAAAACACATCATCCTGATGAGATGATAACATGAGATGAGATCATTTGCTGTGCTAAGCAGGATAACATGACGTGATTGTGCTTTACGGTCAATACTGGCACGACAGTGATGCGGTAAGCCAATAATAAGGAGGAAGCTCAGCCTCCAATGAAATATTGAAATTATACAACAATTTACCAACTTATATAAAACATATAATCAAAAGGTTTTCATATTTTGGGGCTCAAAATAAATGTTTAATCCATTTCCATGGAGATATACCGGCTCTGACTAATACCTGGAAAACATTCAGTCACAGCAATAGATGTAACCACCAAGTTTTCCACAAATGCAAGTAGTCCGATTTATAGTAACGACCTGGAGAGAGAGACGAGTTCTAGCCCCAGCCAACTAACAATAAAGCTTTCTAGAGATCGTGGATAAATATCGCACATATGAACACGAGACTGCCTTGCTAGTTCAGTCTTGTAGTGACTAAGATATCTGCTGAAAAAAAAATATTAACAAATTAAAGTAAAAAGTTCACATTTAATTTTAAGCTAGCAGCGATTTCTTTGCGACTCACCGCAGTGCTGATGGAGGACGTGATCCAAGCATTTCCAATAACTCCACGGCGTTGTAAAGTCCATATGTCAAAATCTACTGAAAATAGATTGATGTAATCATTTTCTCATTCATTCATTGTGAAGTAAAAAGAGCGCTCAATGATCAATTTTATTTTCTTTGAAAAATGATGAAAACAAACACTTAAACATATGTCAGTATGATAATAATTGCCTAAATACCATACTTTGATTCTTTAGTTTGAGCCATGTGTTAGTCCATCTGCTAACATGTAGGGGGCTGGATTTACGATCCACACTGCAGACAGTCATCAGCGGGTGATTGACATGTTTTGGCTTCACTTTTGGGGACCTGTCATGTCATCCATCTTAACAGTCAATGATTAAATCGGTTTAAACTGTACAGATATGTTAGTGGAATTGATTTTTCCCATCTATTAAATCTGGGCAAGGAAATTATTAATTTCACAACATATCTAAACTATTCCTTTAAGTGACCAGATGGGCACTTAACTTGAACAAATTGGTAACTTGAACAAATTAAAGGGCACTTTAACAGCCCAGCAGGATCAGAGGGGCAATTGGACCAACCACAGGAGACACTTAGGAGACACTTGAACCAACAAGAAATGTACTCTGACCGAGGAGAAGGACGCTTAGACCAGCAAGCAGAGTACTGGGGGTTCCTCCAGCACTTAGAGCACAAGTAACAGAAGAAGTAAGCCCCCTGCCCTCTCACTGTGCACACCATTGGATAGATAGATAGATATTGCCATGATACACAATGACTAATGATGATTTTCATATTTAGTGACAGACTGATGGAGCGTTTACAGATTCGAGCTGAGTGATAGGGCATTGCTGTCATCATGAAGGAAATATTCTGCACGTCATTTATCATGATAAGTGAGGATTGTTGTTGTCATAATAATTGTGTGTTTGTCTTCAATAGCTGCACAAAACACTGCGGAAGCTCCAAACAAAACACCACCTCTGTCTGCGGCCCCACCATGAAAAAATCTTAGCATTGCCCCGGTACCACTTGTACAAATTGCACCATACACATTATGCACAGTGCATTCTGATCACACCCATGCATCAACTGTTTTCTGCTGATGGTGGCACATTTTATCATATTAGGAGCGATGAGGACCGGAGGGGTTTATTGTTGTAATTAAAAGTATAGCCTCGGTGTGTGAATTTGAATTGGACCTTCCCTGCGACTCAAAAACAGACAGAGCTTTGTTTTTCAGCCCTGGTTAAAAAAAAAAAGTTAAACAACAGCAACAGCAAATAATAGGTAACAGTTAATGCCATGGCCATGGACTCAAGGTTTCCTTATCACCCTGAAATGTGCTACTGTGTAAATCATACAGAATGTCTCCTAAAGTTAACTTTATGGGCTCTGTATTTAAGCTTGACTTTACTAGATCCATTAAGAGATCATTTTTTTCCACAGAGTTAAGATTACATCCATTAAAAGAAGGGTGCCGCGTATCGAGGATTTAAGCAGGGGACTGAGTTCGCCCCCTGCCTTTTCTCTTATATCGCTCCAGCTCCAGCTCCCATACAGATCTAACAGCGCTTTCATGTTTGACCCACTTTTACAAGACAGGGACAATGGCAAAGAGAAAGAGAGGCATAAGGAAAATGATGAAAAAGACACCAGTGGAAGAGAGCGGGAGAGTTACGGCCGAGAGGCTGATTAAGACGGAGATGTGGAAAGTGAGGAAAGGCAAGGAGAATGAGTGAGAAGGGTGACGGCGGCAAAGAGAATGACAAAGGTGTAGAGAGAGAGAGAGAGAGAGAGAGAGAGAGAGAGAGAGAGAGAGAGAGAGAGAGAGAGAGAGAGAGAGAGAAAGGAGAAGGCGCCTGGAAAGGAGGGGAGGGGGCTGAGCAGGAGGGAGGAGGGAGCTCTGCTCCTCCTAATAAAGCGAGTGCATGTGAAAGGAGGTGCTGAAAAACATTAGACTGAGCAGCAGAGAGCAGTGTTACCAGAGAGAGAGAGAGAGGAAGAGAGAGGATTAGAGAGACAGAGTGTGTGAGAGAGGGGGAGACAGAGAGGAGAGAGAGGGAGAGAGAGAGAGAGAGAGAGAGAGAGAGAGAGAGAGGGAGAGAGAGAGAGAGGGAGAAAGAATAGAAAGCATTGTGTTGCTGCTGAGAAAGAACCCATGTCTGCACAAAGAGGTAGGTGTACTGCCATGACTGACACACAAACACAAATAGACACATGCACACACGCGCACAAGAGTAGGAAATCCTTATCACTCAGTGTATTCAGCAGTAGGATGTACCAGAAGTACAGCGCAGCACATGCTGAGTGTCAGGTGAGTGTGTGTTCTCTTCCAACTGTGTGACTTGCTTCACTGCATGTAGCAGCGGTGTAGCGGTGTCGGGCAGGTGTGTGACTTTTCCAGAGCATGTGTGGAGTGTGCGTACAGGCGGCAGAAGCAGGTGCTTGTGTGTGTATGTGTGTGTGTGCGCGTGTGTTTGCATGTGGGATTCAGTGGTGTCCGTGTGATTGTGTCGCTGACTAACACAGAGGCAATATTACGATCATGTGATGTTTCACTTCTAGGCACTTCTGACGGAAGATAATTATGTAACATTATCTGATTCATTTGAATTGATTTGGGGGTGGTTGAAGTTTTATTATCAATATATGACGTATGATCCACTATTTTTTATTGACGTTCACATGAGCCAACACGGCAATTAGCTGATTACTGTTTCTGCAATCATGTTTCATGCTCAGTATGAACCTGATTTCAAGAATGTTTGTGGAAGCTCAGAAATATTCAGGACAGGTTTGTTTGTGTTAAGTAGCAGATAACTTGCTGAGATCACTACTTGTTACATTCTAAAACAGGTTGTTTATATGCTGAGATATTAATGTTGAGATATAGTCTCTTGCTCCAACTCATCACACTGGAGGAGAACAGAATTAAATTTGTGGTCCAAGTCCAATTTCAGCTTTCAACTACATTTAAAAAGTTACTGTTCACTAATTGGTGTGAAAGCAGAAACTCTCTGAGGAATTAAACCAAGGTTAATAAATCATAATTCTTTATCAGTGGATTCAAGAAGGTGGGGATAATCTCAAAAATATATACAAATGTGTGGTGCCTCCTACCTTAGCTCTAGTTTAAAAAAAACACACCAGGCTGTGCATGAAACGGTCAGTTCAACCAAATCCAAATACATTTTCAACCAAAACTATCTGTATGCCCAAACAACAGAATAAGTGAGAATATGAATAATAGAATATGTTTGTTTTTATATATAATCTGGGTGACTGGGTCACAATATGATATTAGGGTTTGTTTTAGGTGACGTATGTATCAAGAATGCTTGGAGAATCCCAAAAATGTCAAGCTAAATTTGCTTTTGTTCAGCGACCGATACTTTATCTACAGGCTCAACTTGCTCTCCACCACTGTGGCAATTTTTTCGCTCTAACAAGAGATGTTGGGCAAGATCCTTTAGAAAGACACCACAGTGTTGCTTAAGGTCAGGGAAGACCAGCTCTGATCTGACACTACTGAGGACAGATGACTTCCTTGTGACGGACAAAGATGCTTCCTCATTATATGACGCTGCCAGAGGTTCCCTTTTGAAAGAGAACCACAGTTTCAAAATGAACACAAGTAGGGGTGGTCAGTAGCGTAGTGGGTTGTGTAGAGGCTACAGTCCTCACTGCAGTCGGCCCCGGCTCGAATCCCGCATCGGACGGCCCTTTGCTGCATGTCATTTCCCCCTCCCTCTGCTTCCTGTCTCTCTTCAGCTGTCCTATCAAAAAAAGGCCCAAAAAATATACGTTAAAAAAAAAAAAGAACACAAGTACAAGAGTATTTATAAAGCGCCTAAGTAAGTGTTGTAGTTTATTTTTTTAAATTTAGAACAAAGAAAAGTTTGGATGATTGCTCGGAAAAGCAAGAAGCCCAGGGACAAATCAAGGACACGGTGTTCAAAAGCGCAATAGTGTGTGATTTGTGATGGGTGGGAACAATGGGTGTATTTTTCTGAGGAAGACAGGCACTGTTCATTTTTATGGGTGTTTATGTATACGTGTTTAAATAACATGGTCCATTTACTCTCAAGTACTTAATTAAGATTTTAACATATCAAATACATTTTACAAGCACATACAAGTGCTTTCCATTCAAATTATTGTTTCCTCTTCCGTTGATTGGAGGAATAGCCTCCAGGTTCCACTAAAATATTTCTGCATTAAGCCTTCTGACATTTCATTGCTCCACTGCAGCACAGTCTGTGATTACTTTGCAGTTTCCGTTAACACATTTGAGGACTTTCATTATTTAGCTTCCTTCTTAAATCTGCTTAAAGAATGAAAATCCAGCTCTGTAACAATGAGTGATTGATCAAACATTTCAGCTGATATATATTTACTGTAAATGTAATGCAGTGTTTGTAACTGTGTAACATGCTCGTGCTAATAGTACTTAATTAAAGGATTAGTGTTGTTAGGCAAGTTGTGGCGGCTGCACCAATGTAACAAATGTATAATTATCGCTATAATGTTCATGTGTATGTATCCACTCATAGCCTTGTGATTTGTTAAAGCCAAACCACGAGAGCAACACAACAAATTTCAGACGTGTCTGATGAGACATTGTTGTTGTCTCGTCTTGCCAAAAACCACAGTCAGTCCTCAACCATATCACCCTCTTGACTCATCTTTAAGTGCCAACCCTCTCAGTATTTGATGAATTAAAACCCTCCCTCCTATATTTATTTACCTCTCCCCCGGTGCTGATATCAAATACAAGGCAGGAGAGTTATGAGCCAGATTTCCGATCAAAAAGGGTGGAGGTGCCATAAAACAAGAGAAACTTCAACATTTTGCCAGTATAAACTTAATAGGTGTGTGCTTCTCTGCTTAAGAATGATACATTAGGCCAGCAAATGAACAGACCTATAAGGAAGCGTGTGTGGGCCTTTGTTTTGTTTGTATAAGTACTAATAAATACTGTACATTTAAACAAGTTTGTTTTAGTTTGTTTGCACGCAAAAGTGCATTAATGTAAAGTCATTAGCTTGCAAAAATCTCTAATAGAATCCTCAAAATGTTTGCATTAAACTCATAAAAGAGGACTTTGAGAGACACGCTGAGTCATAGCAGATGTTCTGTTTTCTACTTCTATTTCCCCGTGCTTTCCCTCATGTCGTAGTTTGAACCGATGTGAACTCACCTTAACACTACACTTGTGTTTACAGAAGGGTCGGAAATGGAAACACTGTGGTGTGAGGGCGATTGTTTGGTGCTCATGTCAACGTGTATTTGTGTATCTGTAAATCAGTGTGTCTGGACTACAGATTGCGCGATTGTTTGTGCATTTACATGCATAAGCCTTGTGTGAGTGTGTGTGTGCTGACGACAGGACAGTTTTGGAGCGTGACAACATTTTGGCTAATCCTCACTTTGTTGCATGGCAGTTTCAAGGTTAAGACTTGGCTTCAGGGTTAAGATTAGATCAGATCTGGGGTAGTCCAAAAGGTTAGGATTAGGCATGTTGTCGTGATCAACAGGGAATGCATAATGTCAACAGAAAGTACAGATGGTATAGCTAGTGTGTTTGTGCAGCCTAACAGCCTGTGTTGGTGTCTCAAGAGAGTTCCCTCTATGATCTCATCACTTAATTTTCCACTAAGGTAAGCCCGTTTTTTTGTCTCAACTTGTAGTTTGGAACTGCATCTGAGTTAGTTGGCTGCCAACAGTGTCGACATATCCGAGTGATTGCAAATAATCAGTCTTCCTCAACTTTGATCTGAAAGCAAGGACTTCGATCGGAAACTATCTCTTGCTTCAGGTCAGTGCCCAGCTCCACTCTGTCTTTCTCAATTACTTGGATTTGTACTATAATAAAGCAGGAGTTTTACAACAGTCTGTCATTAATGGAGTAATTTATTGATGTTGAGGCTGGTTGTTGGCTTCACCACCAGACGCATCACAGATGTTCTCATGCATTTTACATGTGCTAGACAAACAGCTACGGTAATGACAATGTAAAGCAAATTATGTGGAAATCACACGCGGTTTCATTTTTGCTTCGTTGCGCCCTCACGCCTTTGAGGAAAGATTTGATGACTCTCGTAATTTTACTGAGGCAAGAGCCGCAATTGTGGTAAGTGGTTGGACCTCTGCTAAGATCTTTGATGGTTGCCACCAGTGTGGCTACTTTGAT
Source organism: Collichthys lucidus (assembly GCA_004119915.2). Classification (NCBI taxonomy): domain Eukaryota; kingdom Metazoa; phylum Chordata; class Actinopteri; family Sciaenidae; genus Collichthys; species Collichthys lucidus. Next base: position 11,918,335 of record CM014098.1, on the reverse strand, counting down.
ATAGCAGTTTGTGTCTTACAATTTATAATATCTTTACAATTTTCGTTTACATACCAAGAAATTTCAGATATTTGCCTCTGTAATCTTGACTAAATCTTAAAGAAGAATTAAGTCTATGTTTTTGTGTTGTGCCAACTAAGAATCCTTTGTTTGGATAATTTGTTTCTTTCTTTAGGAGTATTTGACAGTCGCATGGACAGAACCCTTGTGCCTTTTTTAGTCAATATCATGAATCATAAATATAAAATAAACAAATAGTTATCAACTAATCATTTGAACTAAATATTGTTAGTTTGCAAAATGTTTCTGTGACAAATTAGCTCAACTCAAGGATTTCATATATCTGTTAAGTTTCTCCACTGACCATATTCGACAACTAGATGTGGTTGAGAAATATGGGAGCATTCCACAGCGTTCTGATCTCACTGTCTTTTTGTCTCATACATCTTCCAGTATCTGACTAAGCTGTGCAAACACATAAAAGACATTCAGAGACCTCAGAAAGGCTGACATCACAGTTTTATGTCATTTTCTTTCCTTTTATATTTCAAATTTGTACAGATTCGTTAAATATTTTATTTACTTAGATACATCAGTCTAGCTGGCATTCCTGCTTTCTGATGTAAATTATGCAAATTTACAGAACACACTGTGAATTAATATATAGCCAGACCACTCCCTAACTGGTTAAGACAGCCTGTGGGTTGTATTTTATCCATGTACTTTGGATGTTTGTTTAAAAGTGGCGTGGTCGAACAATTACAGGATACCACAAAGTAGCTGCCTGTATTTGAATTTGTGTGTGTGTGTGTGTTTCCTTAATGTCAAGAGGTTTCCAGTCATATACAGTAACTCCCTCCAGGGAGGAAGGTTAGGAAGTGACATGTGACATAAACAATAAGTTGACAGGAACTTCTTGTGCGTGATTAAATATGCGTGTTCATGTATCAGCATGTGTTGTAAGAAGAGTGGAGAAACGGCAGAATGAATCGACACGTTTGTAGGCAAGTCACACACACACACACACACACACACACACACACACACACGAACTAGCTTACCAGCAAGCCCTATTCTTCTCAGACACGGACACAGACATGTAGAGACACACAGCCTTGCAGAAAAGCAGGGGATTCCGATCCGTCACAGAGATGACATCACAGCGTGCCATTAATAAAAAAAGAAAAGAAAAAAGAAACAGCTAAACAAGGGAGTCCCCATGATCCCTCCCTCCTACACATACCAAAGAATGAAGAGGGAAGGAGGGAGGAGCGCGGGGGGGAGTAACTCTTCACAGAAAGAGGAGTGAGAGAGAAAGACCCTTTTAAGGGTTCACATGCACACAAGAGCCGGCTGACACACGCACAAACACGCTTTAGCTGTGTCTCCATAGTGACTGGCTGTGCTGCCCCAGCTTTGGGAGGAAATGCCAAACTCAGTGGTTCAGAGAGCTACACACACACACACACACACACACACACACACACACACACACACACAGACACACACAGCTCTATTCTAATCCTCTGTCCGGCTACGACGGAAAAACCTCTCCTCATCTTATCACTCTGCTACCTCCCTCTGTCCCTTCTCTCCTCCTGTCCATCCCATTTTCCTCTCTTTTTCCCACCCCCCCTCCCTCTCTCCCTCTCTCTCCCTCTTCATCCTGTGTCTGTATACTGGTAAGTTCACTGAAGTAGACAACAGAGGTAAGTACTCTCTTCCGCTCTTTGTTAGCCACCCGTTCACTGCTTTAATGTGGTGCATGTTTCAGTCTTTGTGTGTGTGTTTTTTTTCTCCCCCCACAGTAGGCAAAGTTCAGGTTTACTGTTACCGCTGCAGGTCCTGTTGAAACAGCTGTGTGAGCACGTGTGTGTTTGTGTCGGACTATGTCCTCATGAAATTTGCTGTACTCTACAGTCACTTTCTACAATGTATCCGTGTGCTTTGCCAGCGGTCGTGCACCTACATAGAGTCTGCCAGTTTACTTACTGTGTGTGTGTGTGTGTGTGTGTGTACTTGTACTAGGCTGGTATCCTTTTCATCACCCTTTTAAACCACAATAGTGTTGTGAACACAGAGAGCCCGGTACACCCTTTTTTTCCTTCCTGTATAAGAGATGACTATATAAGCTCATATTATCTACAATTACATCTGTATGTGTATGTGTGTGTGTGTGTGTGTGTGTGTGTGTGTGTGTGTGTGTGTGTGTGTGTGTGTGTGTGTGTGTGTTTCAGTTCCCATTAGTAAACAGTGGAAACTCAATGAGTAACATGGAAGAAATATTGGAACCACACAAAGCAGCAGCAGATCATATATATTCAATGTGGAAATTATTAATTACTAGCACTGACTCTTTGCTATAGCTTTAATCAAAACATTACCACAATAAACATGTTACCTTCATTTGCTTGAAACCAACTGTTCTTCTGTTCTCTGCAGGAAACGTTTCAGCTATTTCCACAATAATGAGTGTGAAGCGGGTTTCCCTTTAATCATTTTCCGTAGGGAAAATCTTGTTGATCTTAAGTACTTTGGTGCAATACTCTTTCAGAATGTGCTGTGGCTGAAATAACAATCTGCCCTGAATCGACAAACATTTGGCGTGACTTCAGACACGCCGAATCAGTAATCTATCTGTAGTCCCTGGTTACAAAACACCATTACAACACTCTCCAAACCCCGTGAGACAGCCTTTTTGTCATAGATACAAACACACATGCCATGACATCACCCACATCTGGATGCAAGACTGGCTAACACGCCACCTTTTTCACTTGTGTCCCCCATCATCCCTCTTTTTCTACCCCACCAACCCTCGCTTCTCCTCCCTGTCTGTCTGTCTGTCGGTCGGTCTGTCTATCCGCCCCCGCTCTCAGAGATGAAAGAGAAGAACCACTGGAAAACGCCTGTGACCATCATCATCACTGTGATTGGTGTCATAGTGATTGTTGCCTTGGTGACGGTAGCAGTTTTGCAGAACAAGCCCCTCCTCCAAAAGTACAAGGTATGGCAGAGGAAATACTAAAATGCTGTAGCCTGTTCCCTGTGTGGGAGTCCACTGCACTGTCCAAAGTCCACATGCCAAATATGGTCCCTTGTTATTATAGCCTTAACCTGTACTACTGGTTCTAGAAATCTAACTCCAAATATGGCCAGTGGATAAGATGAGTAAATCATCACACATGCAGACCCGTTTATTTTTTATACTCATGTCTATTATTTTTATTGATGCTGTTTTACTCAACAGATTCAGTGCTAAACTAATATTTCTGCTGCATTCTTGTTATTGTTATCACTCACACAATTCAGGGAAATATTTAGGCCATGCAGTCGTAACACTGAATGTTTAAACTGTATCTCTGGATGAACTTGATGGAAAGTTAATGTCCCTGAGCATTAAACTGCAGACACTCCTTCTGTCTCCCCACTCCAGTATGGGATTGTACTGGACGCCGGTTCCTCCCACACAGCTCTGTACATTTACAAGTGGCCCGCAGAGAAGGATAACAACACTGGAAGAGCTGAACAAATGCATGTCTGCAAAGTCAAAGGTACATGCTGCAAAATGCATCACACACTCATTCAGATTTTTACTTTATGCTTATGAAGGCTGAAAGACAGATGCCAAGCTGGGCTTCTTGCTGTTTGACTAGTCAGTCATATTAGCTGTCTTGTGTTGTTGCACTTGCTCGATGTTTGGCTGTTAGCAAAGCTGTCAACCCACCAGTTTTCAAGGAGCATAATCATAACAAATAAAAATGATGTGTACAGTTGTCCATATTTATGATAGTGGTATTGCACTCTGAAACTTGGGGCACTAAATCATTCATTAATCGGGAAGATCATTTCAACAGATTCTTTTATGGATTCAATTAAGAATTTCTTGGTCTTTGAAATACCAAAAAAATCATGAAAAATGCCCATCACAACGTCCTACAGTGAAAAGCGGCAAATCACAGAAGTTTGTACTGAAAAATTGTAGGAATTTTTGCTTGAAACATGAATGAAAAATTGTAATCAAGGAACTCCTTAACAGTTACAACTCCACAATGGATTGTTCTTTCATTACTGTATTGGAAGCAGACTTTATTAATGATTTACTTATGTTTATGGCTCCAGATCTGATGGCTCATTATACAGGAAGAAACCCATGACACTCCTCTGAAAGCTCACTAATGAAGTCACTTTGTGAATACATTATCATGTGAGCGTAAAGTTGTGCTGATAAGTTAATAAGTTCCAGGTCCTTGATGATGCATTAAAGGATAATCAAATCATTTTTGAAGCTAGAGCCAACTGGTCATTAGCCTAGTTAGCTTAGCTTTACCTGGCAGTCAAAGTGACTGCGCCCCACCAAAAAAATAGTGTCAGTACTAGTCATTTTTAATTTTATGTTTTTCTATAGATTGAACTAATTAGATGATTAAAGATTTTGTTAGCTTGTCTTTTGTAAGTTAATTAAACAACTTCTTTATCTGTCAAAGAACTGTCTGTGTGTGCTGACTGCATTCACATGTGGTTATGAAGGCAAGTAGAACACTTCCACAGGCATGAACCAGCAGATTCAAACCTGTCTGAGTAAGGTTAGCTGAAAACTATAGTCCCTTGCTGTTCAGCCTTTTTTTTAATGAAACTCTATCTATTTGATCTCTCCTGTAGAGGTCATAAAGTATTGTGAGAGGAACTAAAGCATTGCTGATTTTGTTTCTTTAATGGGAAAAACACAGAAAAACATCAGACGTATTCTTTTACACAGATACATTAACAGAGAAGTTAACACCTAAACCTACTCTGAAGTGCACATTCATGCTGGATATCTAATCAGGGATAATCCTGACTGCAACTGTGCCCACTATGAATCCTGAATAGAGCAACTTAAGGGCTTAACACAAGTCTAAGGGAAGGAACATTGGGCTAAAAGAAGCAGATATCTTTATGACAAGCTTTTTTTTTGCATAGCAAATCACAAATTTATAAAGATGACCTTTAAGTCCTTCTACAAGCTATCCATCACTGAACTCGAGGCTCTTATTATGTTTTGTGGTCTCTAAATCAAGGCTGAATGACTTCACACTCGACTTGCAGGTCCAGGTATCTCCAGCTATGCGGCTAATCCTTCGAAGGCAGGGGAGTCTCTGAGAGTGTGCATGGAGGAGGCCAAGCAGTGGGTCCCCGGGAAAAGACACCACGAAACCCCTCTTTATCTGGGAGCTACTGCAGGAATGAGACTGCTCAAGTACGGCACATGTGTACACATCCCCACAATCAAACATAACGTATGCATCCATAAAAATAAAGCCCTTTTCATGTTGACACTGAGGGACTATATCCCAAGCCTTCTCTGTAATTGTGTTCGCACTGGCAGCTGAAGTGCTGCTATCTGTAGCCCTTTCCAGCCGCCTGCTTTGTGATTTATCTTCACTTGAACTTTACTGCCAGAGCCGTGAATATGTTACTGTCAAAACCATTATATACAACACAGTCTATTATTTATGGTCTTCTGTATTGATTTAAATTATGGATGTATGTCACTCTAACAAATTTATGCTGTGTCTGCATGCAGTATGGAGAACAGCACGGCGTCAGATAAGGTTTTTCAGGCTGTGAAGGAAGCCCTGCAGAGTTCACCCTTTTCCTATCAGGGAGCGAGGATACTCAGTGGCCAGGAGGAGGGCGCCTTCGGTTGGGTCACTGTGAACTACTTGGATGACCGCCTCAAACAGGTCTGTCTGTGCACATCTCCAACTCCAAGTTCGTCCACTGTTAGATGTGGTTTTTTTGTGCGTCAGTCATTGCTCTTTTTCTGTGCTTCGATTTCAATGCCTTTATGTCTGCGCTGCAGGGTTTGGAAACCACAGGAGCCCTCGACCTTGGCGGGGCCTCAACCCAGATTAGCTTTGTATCCGATAATTTTGACGGTTCAGAGTCGCCAAGTAACTCTGTGACCTTCCGACTCTATGGAAACGACTATAATCTGTACACTCACAGCTTCCTGTGTTACGGGAAAGACCAAGCACTACGAACGGTGGTGGCACAGCAGACTCAGGTAGATGTCTGATTTCCTTCCTCTGTTAACACTGATGGACTGCTTAAATCTAATCTGAGATATTCTGAGACTTAATAATATTCAAGAGAGAGATGAGATGCTGAAATGTACAATAATGCTGACCATGAATTTCATTAGCTTCCTCACTCTTACACCTCTCACTCTCACTCTGTCTCCTAGTCAGGTCCAGAAAAAATATTAGATCCATGTTCCAACCCTGGCTACAATACAATAAAGAACTACTCAGTGCTCTATGATAGCCCCTGCGTGTCAAACCGGAAACCCCAGAAAGCTCCTGCATCCTTCCATCACGTGGGGAAAGGAAACTTTGGAGAATGCCAGAAAATCGTCAGAAGTATCTTCAACTTTACTGACTGCAAATACAGCCATTGCTCTTTCAACGGGGTCTTCCAGCCACATTTGCAAGGCGCATTTGGGGTAATGTAACACAGCACACACATTATTTATCAGCATATATCAGTAGCTTATTAGAAACAGTTTGTTGTTATGAGTGTGGTTACACAACGTGCGGGTCTATTAGTAGCAATCTTTAATGGTCACACCCGACTGAGAAAATTCTGTTTTCAGCAAGTCTTTTAAATAACAATCGCTGGAGCAGTAAGTGCTTCACGATTGCACAAAGGTTCCTGATCCAGAACTCCCTAAAATTTCGCACGATGTGGATGACCTTTTAATATCCTAGCTTCACAGCTACTTGCAAACCGAGTTACAAATAACATCTGAGCCAGCAAGGCTAGAAAAAGCCTCATGCGTCAGATAAAGAGACTAATTACAAGTTCAAGTTCAAGTCAACTTTATTGTCAATGCTGCTATATGTACAGGGAATATACAGAGAATTAAAATAGTGTTTCTCTCATAGCCCTGGTTATGATGGCAATGATTACTTCATTTGCTAAAGATTTCATAAAGTTGATTTCCTCTTCCTCTTCCTGTCTCGTTGTAGGCGTTTTCTGCTTACTACTTTGTGATGAGTTTCCTCAATCTGACTGATACATCCATGCCCCTGGAAACTGTCAAGGAAAAGCTAACAAGCTACTGCTCTACCCCTTGGGAACAGGTCAGGGCATAATTATGCATCAGTTACACATGCACACAGTCTCCTTTTTTTAGTGTTGTGTCCTTCAGCCTGAGTTTTTGTACACTGATGATATCACTGCTGGAACAGATAAAGCAGCAGCATCGAGCGGTTAAAGAGAAATATCTGGCCGAGTACTGTTTCTCTGGCACATACATCCTCACGCTGCTGACAGAAGGCTACAACTTCACCTCAGAGAGCTACTCCAAGATAAAATTCATCAAAAAGGTCAGTAGATCACAGTCCACTCCTTTCCTGTCGCACACGCCCCGGAGCCATGTTCTTTATAAAGACATTTTTGACTGATGTTGCTGTTTCAGTTTTATGGACTTGATCCTCAACAATACTCTCTGTCCACCATCTCCTTGCTGCCCACTCATCACTTCATATCCCACTTTAAAACATTGATTTTAATAGCATTACCTATGGCTACAAATATATGTATTGGACAATTGTTTGATTAAGAAGAACTAACTAAATTAGGACTGGCTCCAAAATTTTACAGCAAACTTCACAGACATTTAGCATGTTTGATTTTTGCAAAGCCTTTTTCACATGAAACGTAGCACGAACTATAAACCTCAGATGAATATTTGTTGAATTATTAGGCTAACAGTATTTCGATTCAAAGACTTTTCCTTGAATGGAAGCAAAACCCTTCTCAGTCTGAGATATGAAATCAATAAGTATACTTGGACTAAATGGACTCACTGACTGTATATTAGGCGTTTTTACCTGAGCAGGCAAAGTGCTTTTCAATCTCCTATTCACACACACACACACACACACACGAGGGAAGTGTCTTGAAGGAGGTGGAGACGGGAAATGAACCGCCAGTCATGAAACTAATGGACGACCACCTCTTCCAACTAAGCCTCCCTACATAGTATCTTGATAACAGTGTGTAGTGTGTTGTTGTTGACACATTAAAGACAGCAACGTTTGACAAATAACACTTAGAATAGAAATGAGATAGCTGAGCTAAAGAAAATAAGTCAATAGCTATGAGCGATAAACATCAGGTGTATTTTGTCCATGCAAACTATGGGGTGACGTTTGTAAAGCGTCTCGCTCTGAAAATACCATCACAATAATCCATGTCCAAGAGTACATTTCCCCGGATAAGATGGGTTTTATTCGTTATTTGCCACTATAAACACGCTCTGACCTCCGCAAGCTTTTATTTTGGCACTTCCGGTTACCGGCATTTGAATTTGCATTTCACCTAAATATTTAGTTTCACCCGAAACATTTAGCTTCAACATTTAGATTTAGATTTAACATTTAGATTTAGATTTAACATTTAGATTTAGATTTAACATTTAGCTTCAACATTTAGATTTATATTTAACATTTAGATTTAGATTTAACATTTAGATTTAGATTTATACTCACCGCTGTCTACTAAGCAGCCAAATTAGCAGTAAGCTGGAGAACTTAGATTTAATTGTTATAAAAGATGTGTTTTATCCTTTGAGTAAAACATTCCCCATAACGAAGATGAAATTATCAATGGGTCTACGTCTCCTTTAGCATATCCATAAGGCAGCATTACAAGAAAATTAAGCGAGTAACCCTCAGGAGGATCCAAAACATCACCGAAATGAATGCAGCCCATGGCAGGAGGAGTAACTTTCATTGTCTTGTTATCAAGGCAAGAAATGTACATGCCAAGCTACAGGGAATTAGCTCAGCTGCTACATTGAATTATAATGCAAACACACGTGGTTTAGCAGCATACAGTATAGGAAAGAAATAAAAATTCATGCAGTTACCTTGTGAACTCATGTTGAGTGAAACTCAGGTGAGTGTTTCCCCTTTAAAAAGGTTGCGCAGTCCTGGGAACTTTAAACAACGGTTGTTATGACAACCAAGCTACCGCCATTACGCAGACAGCGACGTCTTAAAACGGTCCACGGGCACTGTGCAAACAGCGTTCTCGTAAACTGGGTCGTGTTCACTGTATTTACGAGAAGAGTCCATGGCTGTGTCCGAAATCACTCACTCATTCCCTACTCCCTACTCCCTACATAGGGAACTAAATGTAGTGGACTATATAGTGAGCTTAACAGAAGGAATGTTCGGACACTTTCGGACACTTCTCTTGGCGCCGGTAATTACGTCATTGCTGTCGCATAATTAAAACGTACCACATTAATGTCGTCTCACGTAATACTTGTCCATTTACTACTGCATTGTTATTAAATTACAGTCTTTTGATTACTGTCCTGTACGTTTTATTTTTGTGTTTTGTTTTCTATATTTGCATATTTTTATATTTTGGCTCTTTAGTAACAGAAAGTTACAGTGTAATCTACTGCAATGTTTAATTATATGCTGTTCGTTTTACACTTTTTTAAAAATGAACGTAGAAAGCAATTTTGCCTAGTTTTGAAATGTGTAATAAAATAAACAATATAAAATAAAATAGTTTGTGTTTAATCAATAATTAAATTATTGATGATCAGGAGGAGAACTAGAATAGTGAGAGGGAGAGAGAAAGGAGAAGATGCGCTGCTCTTCTAAGACTAGCAAGACGTCGTCAAATTAGCGCCTTTTTAATTAGAGTAGATATCATTTTCTTTAATTAATTTAATAAACCATCCTCCGTCAAACTACACCCCCTGCTGACTCCCGTCCATCTGCCATATTTATGTTCCTTTCCGCGCCCAGAGAACTTCTGGCAATGCATGATGGGATATCTTGCTTCGGTTAGTGACCATCGGATGTTCACTACATTTCGCGGTGAATTGTGGGATACATTCAGTGCACTATATAGTGGACACTAAACATTCGGACACCACTACAAAATGGCGTGGTCACTATATAGTGCACTACATAGTGGTTAGGGAGTGATTTCGGACACAGCCCATATGAACGTCCTCATAATGGAAATTTTCTGAAAGCGCAAGAGACTTCAAGGAAGTTCACCGCTTCCTGTACCGTGACTTCACATGTGGCGAGCTAACGAGGTTCAGTAGTGGTCGCGCTGCACACCTGAATGAATTTGATTGGACGTTACCGGTCAGCTGGTTGCTAAGCAACTAAGGTTTGACAACAAGTGTCATGTGATTGGCTGTAAAGAATTCCATTTCCGGGCAATAAAAACCGGTAATACTAAAATGTTTTTACAATTTAATTTAGAAATAAACTAAGTAAGTTAAAATGCTAATTTAATCAATTCATAAAAGGTAAAAACATTTACCATTAAATAATCAGCATTAAATAATTAATAAATACATCATTTTATTAAATAAAATAACGAATACGTGACTAAAGAATGGGCAATTTAGCTCTTACGTGTATGTAATTTATTGCAGTTACACTTGAACAACTCACTTACTCTGAAGTTGAAATATTCTAATGGAAAATAAAGACAATTCTGCATTTTAAATTTCACTTAAACAAAAGTACCAATATCTAAGTAGTAGTGTGTATCCCACATATAAAGAATACTAATGTAAATATATCTTAATAAAAGACAGTTTGACTTTGGTTAAGAAATATGTAATGCTCATGTGTAATTGGTCTTCACAACAGCTTGATTGCTTTTTAACAAAGATCCTCCAAGTTGCTGAACTTGGAACTATATGTCCTCATTTGGTGGTGGAGAGCACTGTCTCACAAGTTGGTCTCTTGTAGGTTTATATTTGGGTTGAGATCGGATGACTGTGATTGATGATTCCCATGATTCTTCTACTCATCAAACACTGAGTGGCCTCTTGTGTATATGGAAGCGTCTATATTATCTAAATTATATTTCTCTGATTACGTATTCACTTTTCCCTTTCAGTTTGTAATCAATCACAGTATAAATACTCTAAATACTCCCTCCAAACTGTTTTGGTCTGCAGTGCGTCAGAATGACAGTAACAGTTCTCCTTTTTCCTGTGTTTGTGTCTAGATAAAAGGCAGCGACGCAGGCTGGACGCTGGGCTATATGTTGAATCTGACCAACATGATTCCAGCTGAGGCCCCTGACACTCCCCCTCTGCCGCACGCAGGCTACGTCTCCATAGTCACCATCATGGCAATACTGCTCTTCATCCTCTTCATCCTCAGCCTGCGCCCTCTCTGGCCCCGCTGCTCCAAACTGCCTCAGGTTGTATAGAAACAAACAGATGTACTGTATGTATGAGTGTATGTTAGAGCTTCCGAGTGGCTTGGTGGGGGCTGTTCTGCCAACATGTGAATCCACTTTACACTTTCCAGCTTTTGTGCGGAGGTCAAAGGTCAACATCTGCTGCACAACAACAGTCCTGTAGTCACGTGGACTCAAGGACAATACAGAAGGACAAATACTTTTTCTCACTAAGGGAGTGATTCTGCTACTCCGAGTTGAAGGACATGCATATGGGTGTATGTTTGAGTCTGAATGTGTGAATTTGAATGCGTGCTGTGCACCCACATCGGTCTGCATGTATCTGTCTTGAATTATGATGTGAATATGACACTGTATAAATAAAATAACCCATGTTTATATAATATGTTTGAGTTTCTCGTCATTTGTAAAGATATAAGTAGTCATAAAATGTTGCATGTTTTATTTTATTCACCCAGAAAGCTTACTGAATTTTATAAAAACTACCTTTGCAATCTTCTGCTCTTGATTAAAACCAGCAAAACATCAGTGAAAACAGCAGCAAAAATGTTTTTGGAAGACATTGCTACATTATTACATTAAGAAATAGTCCCCTATGCAACATGACAGACACATTTTCAGTAATAAGGAAATCTATTTTTTCTATATAAATGACCATGCTGCCCTCTAGTGGTAAGATGGTGCACATTGCAGGATGATTACCCAAATGAAATACATCAAGTTGATGTTTTTTAGATCCATCTAGCTATAAATAATAAAGTCTAAAACAACAGTACTGCTATAAATCCTTCTTTTTTTATTGATGTACTGGCTGGAAGGACTAACCTATATTTTTAGAAGTTCATGCCTTTGGGTCAATAGCCCAATAAACTGGCTGGTTAGTGTATTTTGACATGCCATCGGGACCCGAAAGCTAAAATTAATCACCTGTAAGGTCAGCAGGAAGAACAAAATGTTCAATGATGTGATCCAAGATCTTCTTGCAACCTTAAGTACAACAGGTCAACTGATGGTAGTCCCAGATACTGCTGTACTACTTCCAAGAATGTAAATTTCCTATGCAAATACAACCATAGAATATATAATGTGTTAAGAGCTGGCTCCTCAAGAGCAAAATGTGCCACTTTGGAATTAAGGTATCAAGACTTTGGCAGGAAGTGGAACCTTGTGGGGTTTCCCCCCGGTAGGGGGCCCTGCCCTTCCTATGTGTCACAGATCTAGCTCTTATCAGCGGGGACTGGAGAAACAGGGAAGAACAAGAAAACAATACCATCCTGATAGTCTGTGGGTGGTTCCTGCTTTTACACCACAAATGTCTGTTGGTGTTGGCAGAGAGCGATCCCTTTCATGGTGATTTAGTACTTACATGTACACATGAATCCAAGCAGGCTCCTAATATGGTCACATACTGTACATACACATTAAGGCCAGAACCAAAGAGGTCAGAGCCAGTATGTCCTGAGAGTTCATGAGTGGAGAACAAGTTTATAGACTACTTCCTCAAAAACAGTGTGTTCCAGACAGTCTGTCATCTTAGTTTTCCATTAACAGATCCTGATGCTGGGGTGTAAGGCTCTGAGTTGCTATCCTGCCGTAGGGACTCAGCCTGTTCCAACACAGAAGGAATGACTGGTAGTTGATCTGTCATGTGATCTGAGGGGTCAGTCAGCTGTTCATTCATTTGATCTCGGTCGATGATGTTGGTGGTCTCAGAGTCCAGGTCCCGAACCTTTACTTTGTAGAACCTCTGTCTGAGACGTCTCATCTGGGGAAGCTCGCAACACGTCTCCAGCACAACCAGGACAAACACCAAGCCAAGCAGCAAGTAGACTAGAAGTGTAAACATACACACAATGGCAACATGAAGAAACATAGACCAGTACAGCATGACTAATCAATTGAGGTAGGGTGTGGTGGCTAACAGTTCTTACTTTCTTTAACTTTGTCAATGTTATCAACATTCAGTGAAAACCTTTATCCCTAGCGTGGGGGATAAAGATTTTCACTGAATTTCAATATGTGGTTATATTTTTTCTCTCAAACTGTTTTTTGCCAGGAAAAGGCTCTAGGATGTACCACTTTGGCCCAGACTAAAATAACAGCTATTGGATGAATTGCTTTGAAAATTGTACAAACATTCATCATCCCCAGAGGATGCACCACAATGACTTTGGTGATCTTCTGACTTTCCTTCCAGTGCCATGAGCAGGTGATACATTTAGCTTTTCCAGTTAAATATCTTAACATCTACAAGATTAATTTGCACAAAATATTGTACAAACATTTACCTTTTCCAGAGGATAAATACTGACTCTGTTTGCCCTCTGACTTTTGCTCTGGTACCACCCAATGACAGTATAAAAAATGGGCAGAGCATAAGTGGCATCACCCATAGGTTTCCAAAGGGAAAAGCAGAAAATATGCGGTGCTGGCCTCCGCCATGTTGGATGTACTGCTTATTCCAGCTCCTGGCTAATCTAAATATCTGCAAGGAATTACAGTTTTTAGCACTTCGGCATTGGCTTCATTTCCCAGCCACGAAGGTTGCTGCTTGACATCACCACAAGGTTTGTGTTTTTAAAAGAGAAATACCTCCACAACTATTGGTTGGTTTGCTATGAAATCACAGATATTCATGTTCACTTGGGATTAACTTCAGTGACGCTGACTTTTCTTCTAGCACCATCATCGGGTCGATATTTAATTTCGTCCAAAACCTTTCTAACTAAAACTAATAACATTCACCATCAGCTGTGTGTTGCTATCATGATAAAACAAAACAAAACAAAACCATACATGCTAAACAACAACTGATGAACATCAACATATCAGTGACCTGGTTTGGTGGCCTTAATTGCATGAGGACAAAAGGCTTCCACCTGACAGTAAGGGGAGCATATTCAGCCACCTACTCACCTGTAATGGCCAGCCTGTACAGATGTGGATGTGGGTGGTCCTGTTTACTGTGGGTCTCTCCAGGGACATAATCCCCAAGGCCAATGGTGGTCAGAGAGATGAAACAGAAATACAGAGACTCCAGAAAGTCCCAGTCCTTCTCCATGCTGGTAAAGATCCAGGCAGGGATGATGAGGATGAGCAGGACCACGATGATGCCTAGACAGGTAGCGTGTATGGCGGCTAGCTTCGATTTAGACATGGCCCATCGACGGTGGAAGTAGGCCACTGGACGTCTAGTTATCAGCACCATAATCCTCTCCACCAAAACAGAGAGGAAGAAGAGGGTGACTGGGATGCCAAAGAGGGAGTAGAAGATACAAAAGGCCTTCCCTTCATCTGAGAGAGGAACAGTGTGGCCATAACCTGAAAACACAACATGCAGCACAGTTTTAATCATAATAATTAGAGGTGAGAGTCTTCTCCAGGAGCCACTTAGACCCTGTGAAGCTCTATGCACATAACAGTAATTATATATAATCTCATTCAACAGCAGCATGTATTTGTATGTACGGAAGCCCTGAACCGCAGTTTGCCTACCTTGTCTTAGAGCTCTGCAAAAGATTCTGAGGAAGAATAGGCTTTATCGGAGGAAATATTACTCAGACATAGTAGATGTTGCTTATTTTGTAAGCCAGCAACTGGAAACCTCAGATCAGATGGTAGGATATAGGATGATGCATCTGAAATGCATTCAGGAGGGGCTGGTTGTTAAAAGGGAAACTGTGAGATTGCTCCTAAGTATTCTGGATCCAGATGGAGTGGCACACAGGCGAGCACGGAGACTGCGAAGAAGGAGATATTTTTCAAAATTTTCAAAAAAAATTTTTTTTTTCAATTAATTTTTTCTCAAAATAACGACTTAGTATCTCGTAATAACGAGATAATATCTCGTAATAACGAGATAATATCTCGTAATAACGACTTAGTATCTCGTAATAACGAGATAATATCTCGTAATAACGACTTAGTATCTCGTAATAACGAGATAATATCTCGTAATAACGACTTAGTATCTCGTAATAACGAGATAATATCTCGTAATAACGACTTAATAGGGCTTTTTTTTCACATGCGGTTAAGGGCTTCCGTATGTATGAACTACATTTCTAAAAGAAATAATATTAATTTAGCTTCATGTCTACACTGAAGGCCAAAGTTCTGCGTTTTTTAATTTTCTCATTTAAGCAGATCCAATAGTTAAACTGTGTTAAGACTGCCATGTTGAACTATCATGTTTCTATGGTAGCCCAGAACAGACAAATCAAACACTGGCTCTAGAGCGCGGCAAGGCCACTGTACGTTCTTATACGTGCTTGAATTGGGAGGCGAGGGGTATTCAGCTGGCTGAAATGTTCAACCTCACTGCTAGATTAATAAGAATTAAAAGTTGTTTTGATTAAGCAACTGATCAATAAAGTATTTGATTCATTAAACTAAAAAAGTTTAAAGTGGTTTAATAAACTTTACCTTGTCATATTAGATGAAAATTAGTATTTAAAGCAGAATATGTGCATACAACATGTCTTTTTTTAACCATAAAGCCATCTGGTGAAATAAAATGTACCCCCACATGAGTGACCACAATGTGCAGCACAGTTTCAACACCTGCGTCCTCCTTCGGGCCTCACCTGTTGTGGTCAGGACGGTGCTGGTGAAGAATAAAGAGGACACAAAATCCCAGTTGCGGCTGGTGTCGTTACCCAGCACGGACACTCCATAGTTGTTGGCCTCCAGTGCGCGAACCAGGAGCTCCTCCAGGCGCGCGTCGGACACGCAGGTGTTGTTGCTCAGGAAGTCCTGCCGAGCTACTGCCAGCTCCTGCCGAAGCTTTTGCTCGTAAGGCAGCTCGATGGCGGAGAAGATCCCAGCGCCGATGAGGAGGTAGAGGATGTAACCGACAACCAACAGCGCAAAACTGAACGTAGAGAGGTGTCGCTCCATGAAGCGAACGCACAAAGTTTGGGTATATCCGTGCGCCATCCCTCCAGTTTCCAAAAGTTAATAACGCTACCGTTTAGGTTAAAAACACAGACAGCCTGTTTAGTTAATAATGACTTGCAACCTCGGCTGGTCGTCTTCCTCATTCCTCTCATCCCAGTGGGAGCGGACACTGGTGACGTCGCTCATTCACTGCACCAGGTAGCCTATAATGTGTGTGTGCGTGCACACCTGAGTGTGTGTTGGTGTTTTTAGTTGCACTTCCCTCTCCAACCGGTTTAACAGGTTTGGTGTTTTGACTCACTACAAAGGATTTATTTTCCCTGACACTCAAGGTTTCTTTGGAGAGACAGATTTATTACTAAATCTTAGTAGTGAAGTAGTTTGTTACATATTTATACAGCCATAACCAAATAAACACAATTTTATTTAATTTACTTAAGTATTTAGTAGACTTTACTTGAGTAAAGTAACTTCTTGTACTTTTTCCTCCACTATACATTTATCTGACAGTTACTTTAGAGTCTAAGATTTTAATATTTCGTGCAGTGGTTAGCTGGGGCCTTTCTGTGTCTGTGTCGGTTCTCTGGGTACTCTCTCTGGCTCACACTAGACTTTAAACAGTGAGAGCTGTCACCTCCATATACAGCCATTGTGGGACTTGTCCTTATAGACTTTGTTGACCCTTGCAAGCAAGACAAAGATGATTGACTTCAGGAGGAAGACGCCTCAGACCACACGGGTAAACATCCAGTGTTTGGATAATGAGAACGTGGGAGCATACAAATACCTGTGTGTGTTCACCATGACAACAAACTGGACTCTATTAAAAACCTATGACACTGTGGTGGCATCTGCAATCTTCTATACAGTGATCTGCTGCTGTGGAGCAGGAAGCATGGAGAGTGACAGAATAAGACTCAACAAACTGGTCAAAAGGACCAGCTCTGTCCTGGACTGCCCCCTAGACTCCATGGAGGAAAGTGTGGAAGAGTCACAAACCACTCCTCTCACCTCCTGAATGAGACTGTGGACTGTGAAGCAGCTCCTTAACTGATACCCAGACTAATACTCCCAGCATGTACCACAGGTCCTTCATTCCAACAGCTGCCCGACTCTTTAAAACCAGCATGACTACATGACTTTCTCCTATAGATTTCTTATTTATGACAAGTGAATTTGTGGGATCATTAAAGTCTGTCTTGTCTTACTATTACTACTTTTACGTAAACAAATGATTTGAATACTTTCACCACTGACTTCACCAACCTCACATAACCTTTGCTTTTTTACTCTCCTTCACTCCCACTCATCATTTTGTAATAACTTATTTCACCACTAAAAGGCGCTAGAGACCACCTTTAAACACTCATGTGCATACTGTGTTGATTTCATCAGAAAAGAAAAGGGAGGAAAAAAAAGGAAACAGCTGAAAAAAAAAGTATTTTATTGATAAGTTACCAGCAGACATCTGCACAGTGCTCTACTTACTCCATCATCAATTTATTCTCCCATCTCTCCCCTTTCATATCTGGCATCTGGCAATAAATAATTATTTACAACCATAAGCAAAACGCAAATGAAAAGCAACAAGAGGTTATTGTCACTAGGAATGCTGTCTGAGTCTTACAGTAATATACAAGGAACGAATGAGACAGCCTGGAATCGATACCGTGGCATAAAAAGCTGATAGATAGATGAGGGTCACTAATTGATAGTCTTGGCAGGATTAAAGGCCTGGATCTGGTGCATCCTCTCACTCTCTCTCTCCCTCTCAATTGTATTAAGATTTTCCGAAATTAATGTGGATCTCTGGTGGGTTGTTCAGTTATCTGAGGAAGGAAATAAAGACAAACAAGAAGCAGATATGCTCATTAGAGACACATCTTTTATTAGAAGAACTAATTTGCAAACCCTGGAGGACAGAGGCACAGTGATCAGTAACGTTTCAGTCTGCTGGTAATTTTATGCCACTTTTGCATGACTACAATTCATTTTTCCTCCACTAATTAATAGTCAGGACAAATTCTTACCTCTGCACTCATATTTGAGGTCTGAGAAGAGGACGTGTTCCTGAGAGAAGACAAACAGTCCCAGTCTGCCCCCAGCCAGGGTGTGGTCGTACACCGCCCCTGAGTCGGATAAAATATCCCTGCCCTCATACACCACCACTCTGCAAGGGGAACACAGCACAGCTAACGTCATCGTACACAGCATTCATTACGTGTTTTACCACAGATGCAGCAACTGTGAGTACATGAGAGAAAATAATTTGACTCGGGTCCCACCACTTTGTGTTTTTTGCTCCACATGCTACGTGCGCGGTTTGTCTACATTCAAATTTTGATGTCGAAAAGGTAAAAAACGACGTCATGATATATTCTAGTTAGTAAAATGCTAACTAACTAGCTAGCTAATGTTCAAGCTAATTGTTAGTTAGCCAGCTAGCCAGTTAGCTTGTGTTTTGCTAACATTAGATAACTCTAGCTAGCTAACTCACAGTGTAAATTAGGTAGCTAGTTAGCTAGCATTCAACCAACATTAGCTAATTCTTATAATTTCTATAACATTAAGGTATAATTATTTATATAACTAGCTCGAGTTGGTAAAACAATAGCTAACTAGCTGCCTAATTTACATCAATTGTTAGTTAGCTAACATTTTGCAACATCAGCTAACAATTGATGCACATTAGACCGCTAGTTAGGTAGCATTTTGCTAACGATAGGTAATTCTTCTAATTTGCATCAATTGTTACTTAGCTAGCTAGAGTTAATAAAACACTAGCTAACTAACTGTCTAACTTACAACTCTAGCTAGTTAGCTCACTAGTTAAGTAACGGTTGATGTACATTACATAGTTATTCAGCTAGCATTTTGCTAACATTAACAGCTAATTCTTCTCATTTACATCAATCATTAGTTAGTTTCTTTCTTTAATCAAAATCATTTATTCATGTTAAAATCAGGTGGAAAGTTTTTACTAAATAAAAACTGGGGACATGACGTCAACTGGGGTTATATTTAAAGCAGATACACTGGTGCTTCCTAGCAACTATCCAAAATATCAATGTGTGTCTGTCCTTCAAAATCAAAGAGCTGGAGCTTCTTTTCAGTCTCACATTCAATATGCATACAGTCATCGTACAATTACTCAGTTCCCAGAATTTAACACAGTCATCACTTGCATTTTCAAGGGCTGCCTTCTTTAAGAGAATTTCAACAATTTAAACAACTGGGCTTGGCACTTGAGAGTTTTGTTCCTCTTTCACCACACTATTGTTGTTCTCTCCACCTGCACCTAAACAGCACAAAGCACAGAAAACTCATTGCCTGTAGGGTGTTTTTGTAAATCCATTAGTGGGAAATACAGCTAAGTAGAAGTACATGTGGCAGGTTGAGGAGAACTGGGTACAACAAAGAAAGTGAATTACATTGTTATAAAATAACTCTTGGAGATTGATGATATCCTCCAGTGTAGGGACATCTGAGGGTGAATTTATTTTTCAAAGGGGGCGCTGAATGTGATTTTCACAAATTTAAGGAGTTATCCAGCCGATTGTCGAACCTACAGGAACTGAACAGTTACTGACTGAACCACAAATATGTGATTTGAAGTACCATTCCAGTGTTTTTTATTTTTTTTTATTTCTTGGTTTACCCCATTTGGTACAAATTAAATTTACCACAGAGTTGCTGGTTATTCTTAAATTTGCTTTAGTCTGTTGTTTCACTTTATAGAGTTTTGAAAATCCACTTGCGGACTATGAAACCTGCTTCAAAATGGTGATCACGTCTGTTTTTATTGCAAAAGCAGATTGAGTTGATATTTCTGCATTGGATTTGTAAAACTCACCAATGTAAAATAAAATATAAATATTATAAAAGGTACCTGAGCTGCTCTTTCAGTGACAGAGATGCAGAGGTTATGGCAGCAAGACTTACTATTCAAGAGGCCATTGATCAGATCTTCCACGATGAGGAAGCTGATAGTGATTTGGAGGAGTCAGTAAGTAAGGACAGTGTCTAAATGTTCCAAAATGTTCTTGCCATTCTCACTGTCAATGAAATATATTTAAATCATTATGGGTGTTAGGTTTTAATGTCTTAGGTAAAACAGATGATATAGTGTGATACAGGTGTTTTTTATGTAAACCCTAAAAACTGGAGCCAGCCTCAAGCGGACGTTTTCTCGTTGGTAAAAACAAAAGTACATGAAGTGTAGTAAATCGGCTAAAACACTAGTGTTGTCCATTAAATTGTTTTAACTGCGGGGTAAAAATTTAGCAGTTTGTGCTAAAGAAGTAAAAAAATCTTTGTTTTAGTACCTACAAAGTTCACTGATTTCCACAATCATCAGACGGCTGTAGTTTATAACAGTTCGACAGGAAAATATAAATTCTCCAAAGAGGAACAGCAGCCAAAAGACAAATTCTTTAACTCAATACGTGTAGAGGTTCATATACTAGTTGTCTTGTTTGTGAAATAACTACTCAACAGAGAAACATTTTCCAGACGATAATCTGGAAAACACAAGGGAAAAGAATAATTTCCTCGCATATGCTGGATATTCTGAGGTCTATAAATCTATCCACTGTTAGATTATGCGGTGATAAAACTGAATGTGGGAATCAGGCACTTTCAAAGTTGTTAAAGACATTCTTTCTACCTGATGAATCCAGTTTTGGGTCTGTGGATAAGGTGTATGCGGTAAGCTGTGAAGTCCTTCCAGCCAATTTTATTGGGATCATGCCACAATGTTCTGACCTGGAACACACATACATTTTTGGTGAAGGTTTATCAGTTCAAGTAAGAAAGCAGAATATAAAGAGTCACTGATACATGCCTGCTGTCTGGTGTTTCCTGTGTGCCACAGGGCATTGCGTAGATACTCCCCCGGTCCTGTGGTGGAGTTGACCAGTTTGATCGACACTCCCGCTGTGCCAAAAGCTTTGGTCGGCTTTTTCTCCCAGTAGGCCTGAGACACCTGCTCTCACAGAAAGACAGAACATGGAGGATAAAAGAGAGTGAAGGTTAAGTTGACAGTTGTACAGGACTGAGGACTGTCGCGGATGAAAAGTCAGGTATTTTATGCACTTCTACAATTTTGGTAGTGTGACTGTGTTAGGACATAAAAGAGAAATAATAAAAGGAGCTGAATAAAGATGGGTAAGTGACTGGAAGAATGAGATCGCGGATAAAAGCAGATGAAATGAGCTGCCTCTGCTGGGTGGCTGCTCAGAGATAGAGTTAGGTTCTCGGACATCCAGAGGGGGTTCGGAGTAGAGTTCCTTCATTTCAAAAGGAGCCAGCTGAGTTTTGCGGCATCTGAGGTTAGCACATCTGGTTAAGATGCCCTCTGGGCAACTTCCTTTGGAGGGGTAGGAGACCCTGGGGAAAACCTAGAACTTGCTGGAGGGACTTAGAGACCCATCTAGCCTGGGAACGCCTCGGGATCCCCCAGTGGGATCTGGAATGTGTTGCTGGGGAGAGCGACATCTAAAACTCCCTGCTAAACCTGCTGCAGCCACAACCTGAACCCATGAAAGTGGAAAAAAATCGATGGATGGATATTAGTCAAAACAATAAGAGTTCAGACCTCACCTGTTTCCACATGACAACATAAAAGCGTCGACTGGACTGGTAGGCGAACACAATGCCTGCGTAGTCATCATCTCGGTTGGTATTCACATAAAAGGTCACACTGAAGTCTACAGAGCTGAACTTGTCATATCCTGTTTAAACAGAGGGATGCTCATTTTGTAGACAATTAATTTGCTTTTTTTTAAGGATTATTGTTTTTTCTAGTTAATCTGACCTAAAGCAATGCCAGGGTCCGAGTTGGCCGTCTGCAGCAGCTCCGTGCCTTGGCTGCGGATCACCCACAAAGGGTCGGACTGTGTGGTGCCTTTAGGGTCCAACAAAACAACCTGAAACTTCCGAAAGTCTGTAGACCCGATATCCTCGTTCATCGGACAGGGATCCAGCGCATCTGGAATACTGTCGTTGTCAAAGTCGTCAAAGCACGCATCTCCACTACCATCACCTGCAAGAGAGAGGAAAAAAAAGAGAGAATGTGACCATGTGATTTCCTCAATTCATTGTTGCCAAGAAAAAAGAAAACTAAAAGGACATAATGAGCAAATTTAGTGAGAAGGTCCTGTATGATGTTGGATACATTTTTTAAAAACTTTAAAAACTTTCTATGATTAATCGTACTACTGAGAGCATTAAACGGTTTGTGGCCATGTCCAACATTAACATGAGCTGGATCACTGGAGATGTACTGGACTGATAGTCACAAAATTTTACTGCATAACTGCAAAATCCATTTATCATAAATTGTAAAATATATCTTTCCCATGTGACCGCAAATTAATCAGCATTTGTCCACATCAATATCACGACATTCTGACTTCCATTAATTGATTTCCAATAGATTATGATTGATGTTTTTGTTGTTTTAAAAAAGACCTATTTGCCACCGGTGTTTAGAGAAACCATAGCAACACTGACCATCAGAGTCCAGCTGGTCCTTGTTGGGCACCAGTCTGCAGTTGTCCCGGTCGTCAGGGATACCGTCGTTGTCGTCGTCATGGTCGCAGGCGTCTCCTTTCCCGTCCTTGTCATGGTCGGCCTGGTTGCTATTTGCTATGTAGGGACAGTTGTCCATAGAGTTTTGGTGGCCGTCCTCGTCAATGTCCACGTTGTCGTCGCACATGTCCCCCACCAGGTCACTGTCAGAGTCAAGCTGCAAACACACACACGTACACATACACACAATATATATTTTATATATATAAAATCATCGGCAATGCATTGTTTTACCTTAACAAACATGCAGGCCCTGCATGGCCTTCCAAGATTTTCTTTTTATGTATTAAAAAAATCCATCTCTGATGGATTACCACTAATAAATAGTTACCCCATACCAGATGTTCTCTAAGGCAACGCCACCAACATGAATTTTTGTTTTCTCAATAAATTCTTCAGTAGATAGGCTACATGTGTGCTTTTAGGGATTTGTGTTTTTCAGGGACCTGCATTGGGTTGTGTAGAAGGGGACAGTTGTCACACTGGTCGCCAACACCATCCAGGTCTGTGTCCCTCTGGTTAGTGTTGTAGATTAAGGGACAGTTGTCATGGTCATTCAGAACCTCTGGAGAAAGACACAAATACAGATAAGATATAGAGTAACTTCACTACTTTTTTATTACACTGCTATGCTGAGTTATTTTTTCAACAATTTATGACGTACCCTAGGATACTCCACCCCCTGACAGCAACTGACAGTAGTAGTTGTTGTAGAAATACAATCAATCAATCAATCAATCAGACTTTATTTGCACTTTTCATACAACACAAGGTGCTTCACACAATAACCCCAAAACTTCGGTTTTGTCATCAGCATAGCTATGGAAAATATTGCCATGTCTCCTGATGACGTCCCCAAGCGGCAGCTTGTAAAGGTTAAAAAGACTATGTCATAAAATTGATCCATGGGAAACACCACAAATGATTTTATAACTACAGCAGTAGAGATGCAACTACTTGAAGTAAAGCAGTGTGAGGGAGTTCTAGCATGCAACATATGGGGCTTACACAGGGTCATGCAGTATTAATCATTACTATGGTCAGAGTCTTGGGCTGTCCCACTCCCTCGACACAGCAGATAAATATATAACGCAGATAACAATATCGGACCAATAGGGTAAACATATTTCTTTTTTTCTATTTCGTTTGCAGACTAATGACTATTTAGGGACATAAAGTATCTGTGGCACTCATCATGTCATGACAAGTGTATTGACAAATCCTCCATTCTGCTTGGCTAAGCTTCAATAAAGTAAGTTTAAGCGAACCTTCAGACTCCTTGCTACTTGTTCATATCCCCTCTTCTGCCTCTGCTGAAGCCCTGTTAAACTAAAAATAGCTAGCAGGTCAGAAGTCTCTGAATTGCTGCCTTGGCTCACAGAGAAGTTGGAGACTCGGGGGGAAATTACTTACTGTCCAAGCTTTCAGTTTCAGCTGATAAGAAGGATGGTACGGAAGGGAAACGTGAGATGTTACTACTATTGTGCCAAAGTCTGTTCCTCCCTGAATAGTGTTTCCCCTGCTGTTATCTCTATGATGGATAGCTATATAAAACATTTTTTACTCATGGAACTCCCAAGGAAATCTACAAACGATAGTATTATTTCAGCTACCTGTCATGGCATTCTCTAATAAGACTGAAATAATGGGACAAGTAACTGCACAGTCCAGGTCTGCCTCCTACCGTCTCCATCAATGTCGATGCTGCAGGCATCTCCTTCTCCGTTGTCATCAGTGTCTTCCTGCAGCGGGTTGCTATCAAATGGACAGTTATCACAGCGGTCCCCGACCCCGTCTCTGTCAGAGTCAAATTGCCGAGGGTTGTACACCAGCGGGCAGTTGTCCTATGCCAAACACACACACTTGTGCATTCATACACACACAGGGTTATGTGAATATTCTTTTCACTGGTTACTTCATGTCGGAGACACAGCCTCACCCTCTCATCCAAGATGTCATCATTGTCATCATCAGGATCACATGCGTCTCCCTTTCCGTCCATGTCCAGGTCTTCTTGTCCAGAGTTTGGTAGCATGGGGCAATTATCCTGGAGCCAACCACAACTCGGATTAGTCAAATCAGAACACCGCCAGCCAATCAGATTGGAGTTTTCGTTCTTGTTTACCTTTTGACAGTGATAGGTTGCATTCATTTTGCAGGGTAATCTGTAGTTGGGCCAGCCATCCAGATCAGAGTCTTCACCACACAAGACACCATCACCCGCAAACCCGATGGCACACACACACTTGAATAAAATCTCAGACGCCAGGCCCAGATACACACACTGAGCATATTTGTGGCAGTTGTGTGTGTTGTCTCTGCAAGGATTGTATGGTTCACACACCTACAACCAAAGCCAGCAGTTGAGAACACAAAAGTGATTCACGCTTTGTATTTCAAAGCAAAGAAAGGAATTCATACAAATGAAAAATTGATATTCAAAAAAGGAAATGCCATGCCTGCTTGCTTCTCCAGGCTTGCTGCAGTCCAAGTCCGTATGGTTGAGTGCCTTTATAGCGAGGAGGACAGGGCAGGCAGTAGTACCCAGGGTCTGTGTTTACACAGCCTGTGACACACACATCCTCCACTTCACACTGCAAAGATAGAGAGATTAACCATGTTAAGCTGAAGTTTGACTGAAGGGGCTTTTTTGCCAGGATCAGACTACACAACATTTATTTCTTTTGAGATGGTCACTGATCGCGGTGCCTTCAGTTACAGACTAGAGTTCGAACTCAGACCAATCTCATTTTTTCATGATCAGACAAGATCAGAGAGAAACTTTTGGAGTCTGGGATCTGTACAACCCATCTCAATTATCACAGTGCATGTCGAGGATGTCAAACTAGGCCAAAGAAAGAGACTATACTATGAGGCTATACTTTGGTACAGCCACATTTTGAGCTAATTGTAATATCAACATGTTGACATACTTACAATGACAATGCTAACCCGCTGATGTTCAGTAAGGAAATCTTTACCATCTTAGTATTTTATGTTTGCATGCTAACATTTGCTAATTACTACAAAATGCATGAGTTTGTGCCAGTCCATCAGTGAGATGTTAAGATAAGTGTAAACTTTTACCTAATCTAATTCAATCTAATTGAATTCAAAATCTGTTAGCAAGAGAAAAGATTGTGGAAGGAAGCATTCTGGTTTCCATTTGTAGTCCGAGCAGTATTGACCAATCACGTTTGAGTGGGCGTTGGTTGCACGCAGGTAAACAGTCTGTGTGTCATTGTCCAAAATGCAGTCTTGGAGCCTGTTGACTATTATCTGACAATCTAGCTGTTTAGTAGCATTTATTTGTGTATATAAATATGTCTTTCTTGTTATTCTTACGTCTGAATCTGCTAACCGGACTGTAAACAATGACTGGCACAACAAAACAAGTCTTGGCCCAGATATCTGCTAACTCAGATGGAAGCCCTGAAACAATTTTCATTTCCCCCAGAGTGTCAATCATTGTCAGATCAAATTATAGCCAATGGGTTCTGACTCCATGGGGACCAGGACCATGAATATCTGCATTTCTCAACAATCCATCAAATGGTTCTCAGGGCATTTCACTAAAAACCTAAAACCTAAAAATAAAAATAAACCTTATAGTGGCATTAAAGTAAAAGTCAATGTGTCAAAGATTAATCCTGTGGGATATCATAATTACCCATCCAGTAGTTGTTGAATAGTAGTGGAGGATCAAGAATTGCAGACCAGCAACACATGTTTGTCTTTATGTTGGCGCCTCGCTAGGCGTTCTACTCTAGATGTAGGATTAGTTGACTTTTCATTGAGCCATTAACCGGCTGATGTCATGTAGTCTGATCCTGCTGTAGCCTGCTCTTATTACCTCATTCTCATCTTCACAATGAGTGCCATTGCCATATAAACCCAACGGACAGCTTCCACATTCCCATGATCCATCACTATATGATATGCACTCCACCCCAGGAAAACATGGATATGACAGCAAACATACGTCTGAAAATACATAGAAAAAAGTCTTTTATACACAATACAAATAATCTTAAATTGGGTTAACTGCACCAATATTATGGTTTACCTATTGGACATGGTTGTTTGTTACATGCTTCATAGTCTACAGCGTCTCCAACACAAAACCTCCCACCATTCTGAGGAGGGGGATTCCAACAATTCCGATGGCGACTTGTAAGACCTCCCCCACAAGACGCTGAGCACAGTGACCATTCACTCCAGCTCGTCCAGCCTCCAGCAACTACACACAAACACATTAATTTACCTGTACGCCAGATACATACTCAGTGCAGTCTGCATGTGCTCGTATACTCACTGGGGCAAAGTGTGTTGTTGCAAGATTTCGTCTCTCTGGCGCTGCCTGAGCACCCTTTGCCCCCCTTCTGTGGTGGGGGGTTGTTGCAGAGACGAACCCGTGTGATGCTGCCATCACCACATGTGGTTGTACATGCAGACCAAGGAGACCAAAGACCCCAGTTCCCGTCAGCGCGCGCTGGACATGAAACAAGTACATAAAGATTGTAAAAAGTCCAGGGATTTTTTTTTCCCAGTAGCCTGGAAAAGTCGGGCACAGAATTCAACACAGACCACCACAGCTCCTCGTTGTGTATACATTTACAGAACATGTTTCTAATTATAATTCCAATCTCTAAAATCCATTCGTCTGAAGTTCCATACTTCGGCTCTTTGAGGAATATTCAGTTCATTGCTTTGGACTAGTCCTCCTCAATCAATCACAAAAAATAAATTAAATCAAGACGTGACAGATCAGACATGCAGAGTGATGTCCTACCCTTGCGGTCACACTTTGTCATCATGCAGCTGCGGGTTTGGACCGACGGGCCAGCACAGGATGGGATGATGCCATTGCAGGATCGTCCCCTTTGATGCCCTCCACGTCCACAGGTGACCGAACAGTCGGTCCACTCAGACCATGGGGACCAGCCATTTTCATTATCTTTATACACACATAAAATATTGGTATAGCTTCATCAAATGTTGAGATGATAGCACACATTTTCCAGACTAACTCATAGTTACAGACAAACCGAACTCACTGAGACAGACAGGACAGCACTTTCCATCAATAAAGGATGGATTGATGCAGGACACAGGAGGGCAAGACACCTGCTGACACACCACCTTTCCATCCTACACAAGGTAAGAAAGGGACCACATTCAGCATTTGTAACAAGCTAGTGTGAGCCAGATGTTTAGCTAAATGCCAGTCGAAGCAGAGGAATGATATGCTGTCATGACTTAAAATAAGTCTGGCTACTCCCTCAATTCATCCTTGACAAAAGTAATGATGTTTTCTAACGAGAAACAGACTCAAAGAGGTGGATGAAGCAAACATAAATTCTAGGAGACTAACAAAAGCAAATCTGGAAATAAATGAAACCACATTAGATACAAATGAAACTTCTCTCCAACTGGTTAATATATTTTAAAGGAATAGTTTGACATTTCAAAAGTATGCTCATTTGTTTTCTTGCCAAGACTTAGATGAAAAGATTGATGCCCCTCTGATATCTGAAACTACAGCCAGGAGACTGTGAGCTTAGGACATAACCTTCTGCAGAACCACAAGTTGTCATTTCTACATTTCGTTTTTTGGACAGATTAAATCAAATAGACATGACATTAGCTTAAGAGGTTCTGGCATGCTGATTTTTTATTTATTCCAACCTAATGGTCTCCTGGCTGTAGTCCTATCGATCTTCTCATCTAACTTTCAGCAAAAAAGTGAATAAGCATGCAAGCGTCAAACTGTTCCTATAGGTTTAGGTTACATAAAAGCCATTTTAGAGGATTCCTGTATGTTTTTAGCTCCAGGACTTGCAGTCAAGTCCATGTCCAGAGATGCTGTATATTCAAATAAATAAAACAAAACAAAACAAATAAACTTGGACCTGAGTCAACAAGGACTTGACTTGGACTTCCTCCAAAACCCTTCAAAACTGCTTTAGGCTACAATTACTCATTATGATGGAAGTTATTGTAGTGTGGAAGATTTACATAATTGTTCAGTGCTTACCTTGCAAGAACAGGAGGTACAGCTGTCAACTTCCCACTGCTCACCCTGCTCGTAAATTCTTCCATCCTGCACACACCAGATCTCTCCGTCTCTGTCTCTGTCAAGATCGTCATAATCGTGGCCATAGTCACTGTCATCACCATGGCTGTCACCATGGCCATGTCCACGGCCATATCCACGTCCATAGCCACGGCCATAGCCATCACCAAGGCCATTGCCGTTGCCCCGGTTTCCACCACTGCCATAGCCATTGCCTCCACCATTGCCATGGCCATCAGTAAAGTCGCCATCACCATCTCTATAGTCGTCACCATAGCCATTGCCACCATATCCATTGCCATGATCGCCACCATAGCCATTGCCACGATTGCCACCATAGCCATTGCCACGACCACCACCATGGCCATCGCCATGGTCGCCGTCATAGCCATCAACATAGCCACCATGACCATCGCCATGGCTGCCTCTAGGGCCATCGCTGTGGCTGCCTCCACGGCCATCTCCATGGCTGCCACCACGACCATCGCTATGGCTGCCACCACGGCCATCTCCATAGTTGCCGCCACGGCCATTTCCATAGCTGCCTCCACGTCCATTGCCTCGGCCACTGCTGCTGTTGCTCAGCTCAGCCATAAATATGCGCATCTCCTCATTTTCTTTAGACTGAGAAGTACAAATACATACAAATTTCATTTTCAAAATATTAAAACCATGATTTATATCTATGGCCCTGTATTATTTGTGCACAGAAACCTGTTGAATTAGGCTAGAGTGGTGATTGAGGTTATTAGTAGGCAGTGTTTTAACACTGATGGTATTCTTTCTGCTTATTTTTTCCCCCAAAACTTACCAGGACATTTACCACAAACCACAGCACTTCCAGCCAAAAAAAAGGATGTCGCCACTTGTTCCATTTGCGCTGAAAGAAGAGCTACTCTCTTTGTGGGTTTTGACACACAGATTTGCCACAATGCTCTACCCCATCAAATACAATGTAAAGTGTATTTCAGGCTGGCAGACTTAGACAGTATTTCCTGTAATGGTCTCCATTGCTTTATTATAACTTCAGAAAAAAAGAAATCTTCAATTTATTTCCTTATTTTTTCCTTTTCTTTTTAAGATAAAATCAAAATTCTTGCTCATGTCATATCAAAATGAATGTAGCATCGTAGAGTTAAAGACATGCAGATGATACATGCGCATGTATTTTTTTATTGCGTGTATTTATGCATCTTACGACTCTCTCAAGGTCCTCAAGCAGGTTACTGGTGACAATACGCAGGCCCTGGATCTCAGTGAGCAAACCCATCAGGTCCTCACACGGATGACGACAGACTTCTGACGACACATTGTCGACCTTTGCACCACCCACACCTGTAGAGAAAGCACAAGTGTGTGTGGCCTGTGTCTACATTTTATACCTCTGCGTGAATGATGGAGAAAAACAGATGAAGAAACTGTATTTGTGCATATATTAATTATTTCTGTATGTGAGCAAATGCACAAGTGAGAGCATGCGTGGTACCTGCACACATAGCTGTTACATAGAGGAAGATCAAAAGCCAGGGGAAACCTCTCAGTGGACTCATTCCTGTTCACACATAAATCACATATGCAGTCACCGTGAAGTATTGCATCTATACTACACCACAATGCAAGCAGGGCTGCTGCAGAGGAGATAAAAGAAGAAGATGAAGAGGGAATTAACCTCGCATACCTGTGTACTCCTCGCAGGTCTGCCTTCCTCCACGATAAGAAATCACGGCTGGTAGGTTTCGTCCCTGCTTCAGCTCCACAGGAGCGGTGATGGAATGTGTTTCTCCTTTTCCTCTTCCTTATTTCCTTGTTTCCTTCTCACCTTGGCATCCGGACCAGCACTGCTTCCTCAGTAATTTGTTGTTGAAGTATCCAAAAGAAACAGAGGTTTGTGCGAGTGAAATCTGAGTGAAGAACATGCAGACAGCTCTGTTAGTTCTGTAGAAAGTTCTAATGTGGTTATGTATTTGTTTGAGAGTGTGTGTGTGTGAGCGTGTGTGTGTATGTGTGTGTGTGTATGTGTAGTGCGTGTGTGTGTGAGGCAGGAGCGGGGGCCATATATTACCCGTCTGTCTGGCGATGAACTGAGCTGCATATCTCCCAGCGAGAAACCCAGCTGGATGGAAGGAACTATGTGTGTGTGTGTGTGTGTGTCTGTGTTGACGTCTCGATGCAGGTTTCCCAGACACATCATTTACACTCTTCACTCTCCAAACTAAGACACACACACATGAATGCATGCACTCACACAGTGAGACACACACTTATTGGCAAACCCGAGTTTTCCAATATTTTAGTAGCGAGAAAACTGGCATTGCTATAAATCTCTGGTTAAAACGAGAGGCTTGATGTGTATAACAAGAGACTTGATGTGTGTGTTTGTTTGTTGTGTGTGTGTGTGTGTGTGTGTGTGTGTGTGTGTGTGTGTGTGTGTGTGTGTATGTGTGTGTGTGTGCATTTGTTCTGACTTTTCTCCTGGAGATGATCATGAGGTAAAGATGAGCAAGCTGGTGGAATACAAAAACATTTACTTCCATTGGGACCATCATCTTTCCTTTCTGTCTCTCTCACTTTCCCTCCATCACTTTCCTCCCCCTCTCTCCCTCACTTTTTCCCGCTCCTTCTCTCTCTCTCTCTCTCTCCTCTCTCTCTCTCTCTCTCTCTCTCTCTCTCTCTCTCTCTCTCTCTCTCTCTCTCTCTCTCTGTTTGGTCTTCTCCCTGCTGAGTCAAAGAGGCATCATCATCCTGAATCACATTTTCCATCTGTAGACTCCACTTGTGGAATAATGAATCTCACAGATGTGTGCACACATGTATGCACACACATGCAAGCGCCTGTGCCCATACAAAAACACAATTCCAACAAATTCTCTCTTTTACAGATACCTGGAAACATCACAACACAAGAACAAATAGGGACAGATACCATGTTTCTTCCTGGAGTAGGTTCAACGATGGAGACAGTGAAAGCAGGTGCTGTCGCTGCTCCGAGAGGCAGAAAAAGCCCCAAAGTAATAAGATCTGAGGGGCTATAAAAGGTAAAGACTTGGGTGAGATTACTTGGCAAAGTCCAGCATGACACTCTTGGACTGATATGCCTTGTGGAAGGCACATCCTGTTCTGGGATCTCTCTCAAAGTCCGTGATACTGCCTGTCTTTCCCAGTGTTTATAGAGAGAAAATTGTTTTAAAGAGGGAACCTCTGCTCGCTGTCTCAGACTGACGGTTGCAGGCCCTGTAGTGGACTGTAGACAGGCCAGCGAAAGCAAAGTACTCAAAGGGCTTTTGCATTCTGCTCTAAGCCCCAGGCAGGCCAGACAATATCCTGCAATTGCCGGCACCACTTTAAGCATGTAGTGGTCAGAAGAATTACATAGGCTTAAAGTAAAAGGATTTACATGGAAGAGTGCACAGTAATGCAAGACTGGAAAAGGTCGGGGACAAAGCCGCTATAAGACAGACAGCAAGCGACTTGTTGTTAGGGAGCAGCAGCACACAGATAAATAAGCATACACATAGATAGATAGATAGATAGATAGATAGATAGATAGATAGATAGATAGATAGATAGATAGATAGATAGATAGATAGATAGATAGATAGATAGATAGATAACAGGGGCATTAATCCAGTTATCAGATCATCCTATTATTCTGCAGATCAGCTTGCGACATGCACTTATATAGTGCCTCTGGGATTTGTAGTCCAGAATGACCACCAACACCCACACCCCAAATGTAGATTTTACAGTGAACCATGACAGTAAAGAGCGTAAAATATGCCATGAAGTATGACTGTGTTTTTCTGTAAATCCAAACCTTTATTTATACAGTAATTTAAAGGAAATTATACAGAATAAAGTATTATTTTATGTTAAAGTTCATATTACAGTAAAACACTGTAATATTTTATGCCATGGTTTGGCAGTTTTTCATCGTAAAATCTACAAACATGTAATTCAAATATGGAATAAAGCGTAAAATCAACGGTGTTAATAGCCATTTACTGTAATATTAATTTTTTTTATTTTTTTTTTGTTCTTCTGGCAACCACAGCTTCACAGAACAACAGTTTTTTTTTTTTTTTTTTACCGTAAAGTTGTTGGGTTTTTTTTTTTCTCTCATTAGGCTCAGTGGTGCAGAAATCAAAGCCTGACTGCCTCACACAGTAATACTCCCTCCTCTAACCAACCTGTGGGCTACTTTTTTTTAATCTGACCTATCGCGCGTCACGGCCAGTGCACGAACCCTGTCACACACTTTACGCGCAGGCCGCCGGTGGATATGTCGTGGTGTGGTCGTGGTGTGAAGTGGAGAGGTGACGCAGCGCTTGCTTGACATTGCAGGTCAGAGCGGAACCGGCCCTCCACGCTCAGGGCTTTGCACAGCTCAATTAGCGTGACATACTTTCCACGGACACGGTGGATTATGCCCACTAACTTATTTCTGCAGCGCACTTCCCACAAGCCACAACATCCATTAGATAAAAAGGGACCCGTTTTTTTCTTTACCTTTTTACGCGCGCATAGAGCAGGAAAGTGACCTGACTTATCGGTGAGATATGACTGTGGATGCGGATATGGTTGGGTTTACCCCCCAGAAGGAGATCGTGTATAACGGGCTGTTGCCTTACTCACACCGGTTGGACCGGGAGGCCACGGAACTGTTGGCGGAGATCAAAGCGAACCTGTCCAGAGCTGTCCTCGTCAGAGAGTTGTGGCCCGGGGTCGCTTTCTGGTCCAGGAAACTCTTCTCGTAAGTTTTGAAGTAAAGGTTGCCGACAAGTTAAGCCCATGATTAGTCATTGATGCTCCACAGGGCTGTTGTATTGGATTGAGTGTGTATATTTTGTCAGTCCAGCAAAATCACAACCTCATAATTTATTTTAGAGTTGCATTAAAAACTTCTCTGGGATCATAACAACAAATGAACGAGCTTTATATATAAGCAATACTGTTTGTCCTAGGTTTATTATACTGTGCATTGTATCAGCATTTCCTTAAAGGTGGCCACAGGTATAATAAATGTTCACTTTAAATATATTAAATTTCAGGTTTTCAAGAGTCGTTGCACTTCAGCAAATGGGAAATAGTTCTAAAACACCAGAGCTATTGGTGTATTCGAAGAGGAGATCATGTTTGCTACTCTGCCTGCCTCCAGAGAGCACTGGGGCATCATGTTCTGCCCTTTATCTTTAAATAAATTAAATATTTATTTATATCGAGCAGGTCTAGACTGTAACCTTTATAATATTATTTATAGAGACCCAACAATTCCCACCATGAACAAGCACTTGGAGACAGTGGTAATGAAAAACTTCCTTTAAAGGACCAGTGTGCAGCATGATGTGGCATCTACCTCGCCTCACCCTCTCCTTCCTAGTGTGAAGGAGAAACTACGGTGGCTGTGAAACATGTAAAAAAAAGGCCTATGTAGATCCAGTGTTTCGTTTGTCTGTTCTACTCTTTCTAGATAAAAAAAAGATCATTCTAACATAACGTGTCTTATTTTTAAGTGATTATACATCAATGAAATCATAGTTATGCATATTATATTATATTTCTGACATTCTGTAAAAAGATCCCCCTAAATCTGACGCACTGCACCTTTAACAGGCAGAAACCTTGAGTAAAACTGGGCTCATGGTGGGCGGCCATCTGCTGCAACCGGTAAAAATAAAGTCTGGACTTCTAATTCACTTTGTCCACTTGGCACCAACTCAGATCCACTGAGGTTAATGAAGGTTTCATGTTGAGAAAATGGCCCACTAAAGCTCTGTATTCGTTATATATGGGTCAGCTGCAGGAAGCTGGAAGTGATCAGCTGCTCTACAAATGATCACCTCGCATCCGCCTCACTAACCCGACTCCACCCTCCTAACCCTCCTCAGGTTTCTGAAGCTGTACGGCCGGAGGTTCAGTAAAGAGGACCACATACTCTTCATCAAGCTGCTCTATGAGTTGGTCACGCTGCCGAACCTGGAGGCAAACATGATGCAGAGCTACGCCAGGCTGCTCATTCAGCTTCTCAAGTGGGTGTGACGCAAAACACAACACGCACAGAGGATGTCTGAGCTGCTCACCCTTGGGGACAGGGCGAGGAGCCCAGACATCTGGATGGAGCTTTGGAGAGCCGCAGCTAGTCGAGGTGGTTCAAGCATCTTATTAGGATTCTTCCCTGTAGACCCCCGGGGCAGACCAGAACATGAGAGACTTCATATCATGTCTGTCTTGGGAATACCTTGGGATCCCCCAGGAGAAGCTGGGGGACATATCTAGGGAGAAACATGTCTGGATAGCCGGCTGTTGGCTGAAGAGATTGGTTATACTGTGCAGCAGTGCACAGTAAAATAAGTATATGACTATTAAACCATCACAGTAATAATAAAAGTCCAGCAAATTATATCCACAAGAGCTCCTGACCTCAGAAACTTGGAGTCCTCAGGCTTCAGCCTCTCTTGCCCTCTGCTATCCTTCAGTATAATGAGATCAGCCTGGTTGGTAAACATCGCTGTGCTACATAAGTGGTACACCGATGTTAAGACATATGACGTGTTACAGTGGATTGTTCGCTTACCCTTGCTGCCATTTGGCATGCTGCCATTTTGGAGCTTTAAACTTCTGCAGACTGGAGAAAGTAATTTAGAAAGCACTCAGAGTGCAGATACCTCCACGAAGCTGCAGAGTCCTCCAAATGTGTTATTCGTTATGGAAAATGGTGCATCTGCATCTACATCTGAATCATGAAAATAAAAGTAGATATTTCTTTCATGCCATTATTTCCAGGAAAGAGTGACTGGCAACACTGAAGTTACAATGTTAGCTTGAATCGCTGCTCGATGTAGTGTTGATGCAAAGAAAATTAAATACCAGTGAGTGATATAATAGATGTTAATAGATTATGTTAGTTTGGTAGTTTAGTCCAGTGGTTCCAAACATAAGGGTCAGGCCCTCTCAGTGGGTCATGAACCAGATCTAAGGGATCATTAGATGATGAATGGGGTATAGGAAAGAAGACAAAACTGTTTTCTGCACACAGTTCTTCTTCTTAAAGGAACATCATGTAAGATTTGATCATTTTTATCGTTTGTTGCCCCAGTTTCATGCAATGCAAAATATGGACAGCTGTGATTAGTTGTATCAAAAACTAGCAACTATTGACAACAATCACGTAAATGCAACAACACAAGACATCCAGCTAATATTACTTACTAGTCCAGCCCAGCTCGACGTTCACAAAGCTCTCGTCAACAACTAAAAGTCAGCCTAAAATTGACTCTTGTCTGGCAGCCTCTTGCTGTCTCCTTTTCTTTTCTTTGCTTCCTCTGCCAATGTCCTTGGTCTCGTTGCCTCTGCCACTAGTCCATTAGAGACTTCTGAACCCAATTACGCCCCTACTCCACCCCCATCCTGGGCCTGAAAAAAAACTCCTCCCGGAGGTCCAAAGCTTCTGTGCTACTGATGTAAACACTAGCACTCCCTTGGTGCTCTCAACAGCCAAGCTGGGCACCACGTCTAACTGAGATAGCATTAGCTAACAGCAGCTACAGTTCACAGCAGTTTACTTCAGGAAACTCTGTAAATCAGAGTGAAATAGGGACAAACCAGAAAACATCTTCTCCATAAAATACTTTGATCTTACCTGGATCATACAAGTTACGTACTGCAAGACGAGGCATCGAATCACACATTGGAAAAAATAGACACCATCTACGTAATCACACGTCAATGTAGCATCAAAATGTGAGTGAAGCCGTTACTCTAAGGTAAAATATGTTGCTTTAGGGTCTCAAACAGTCATTTAAATGGAACCATCTGAGTTTGAAACGGAAATTTCTCTTTTTGATATGTTTTTAAATCTGAATCTGAGATGAAACTCGAAACTATAGCTGTCAAATAAATGTAGTGGACTCAAAAGTTATTTCGCCTCCAAAATTTAGTGGAACGAATGTTTAAAGTAGCAGATAATGGAAATAGTACCTAAAAAAAGGACAGTTGAGCTCTTGAGAAAATCTGCTTAGCTACCCAAAACACACAAATCTCCAAGCAGACACTCTCTTAGTGAGTAAAAATGACAGTGAAGTATGTTGGCCTAACAGAGCATTTATTACTTTTAAGCCCCGGCCTACAGTACATTGTAACCTTCCGCCTTTGTCTCTCAAATCAGATCTGTCACTACTCGACCGACTGCAGGATATTCTCCAAGACAGTCACATTCATCACCTCCCATTTGTCTCCTGTTGTTTCCACGATCTTCACATCCATCACAAAACAACATCCTAATGTAGATGTCATTTGTCTGAGTGTTTTCCATTAGATGAAAAGAGAAAGATCTGGGCTAACCGTATATTAAGTGCCAGGTCTCACAGCTGAGAGATGAATTTCATACTCAACATGGCGTATCAGGTCTCCATAGGTTTTTTTTTTTCCCCTTCCCCTCGCATTTCATAGCCATTTCCCCAATTGACTCTTCTTTCCTTCATTTTTCAAATCTCCCCAATGAGTCTGTTCCATAGCTGCTGGATGAATGAGAGGGAGGAGACAAGAGGAATCCAAGGCTGTGGAATATTCTTCACTCTTCAACTTTGCTGTGGCGTGTATTCCTATAAACTGTGGTTTTCACAAAGAATGAAGTAATAGAGAAAGCAATGTGAAGGTCTCCCAGGAGGATTTAAAAAAAAAAAAAACCTTGCACCACTCTAAAGCTCATAAAGCACTCATCAGTGGCAGGCCAGTTACCATAGAATTTAAAAGCTTAACAAGGTGTTTGATAGATTAAGGAGCATTGTAAAAGGAAACTTTACAGCTTGCAGATAGACAGTTGTGTCAGATCTTAAACCTGCTTCATTCTCTCTGCGGAGCGTCTTATTTTACACTTTTGTGCGCAGCCGTCAGTCAGTCCAGCTATGCTTTAATGAACACAATACAATCACAGTGTCGTGTTTGCAGACATGTCTGGAAGTCGTCACGGGTTAAGCCTGCAAGGTACTGACTCATGTTCCCACAATTAAAGACTCTTCCAGACAACCCTGTGGTTTCTCACTTCAGTATGACATTATTACAATCGTTTTGTCTCGACTCAAGGTTTTAATAATAAAGATCCTGACTGGTGAGGTTCTGCAGAAGCCTCAATAAACAGGACAGACTGTTTCATTTCTCACAAACAGGAAGAAGGAACTGCTGTCAAGGGATGACCTACAGTTGCCATGGCGACCCCTCTATGACCTGTACGAGAGAGTGGTCTACTCCAAAACCGAGCACCTTGGACTCATCTGGTTCCCAAAGTATGAAGTTTTACCTTTACGTCGACCGACCTGTAGTAAGAAGTAGAGAAGTAATAGAACTTCTTCTTGATTTACCTGGTTTTATACCCAGTTATCTTATTTTTAGGGTTACTGCCTGCCCAAACCTTATCCTAAATACATATCTGCATTAAAGTAAAAGTTTGACATTGTGGGGAATAGAGAAGAATGATACCTCTCTCATGTCTTTACGCTATAGTATATAGAATGGCCGTCGTATCCGTGACATTTCAACATTGGCCGTTTGAGGAACTGCAGCTTTCAGCACTTCTGCATTGGCTTCACTTCACAGCCACAGACCGAGAAGTCAGTCAGCCAAGTCAGTCGGCAGGCTGCTGCAGCTTCATATTTACTATACAAGACATGAGAGCGGTAACAATATTCACAAGAGAACAGGCAAGTATTAGTACATTTATATTGCTTGTGTATTCGAAGTCTCACGTATAAAAGTTAACCTCTTTCTTAAAGGTTTTAGAATGTTCAGTTATCTAGCCAAAGATGCCAAACAGTATCTGGTTTGTGAAATACGAGCATTTATTCTGTGTTTCTTTTTTTACTGCTCTACATCCCATTATCTTTTGACTGTTGGTCAGACAAAACATTTTTTAAAGATGTCACCTTGGGCTCTGGGAACTTTTTACTGGCACAATTTTCTGGCATTTTATTGACTAAAAGATTAGTTGTTTTTTTTTTTGATTGAGGATGAAAATATATGTTGGCTGGCTGCAGCCTGAATGTTGAAGGTTTTTCCCTTTAACCTTGGTGGATCTCACAAGATGGGCAAAAGGCAGCTCACACACTGCATGTCTTTGCTTGTTTGCAGCACAGTGGACCACGTTTTGAAGGCTCTGATCAAAAGCTGCAGACTGTAAGTCTCATCCTCCGTGATCACGTCATTTGTCAGTCGGATAACGTATAGCTTTGATCTTCGGTGTAGATCGATGTGTGTATTTGCATCTCCAGTCTGTATTTGCTCGTCTGCATCTGTTTGTCCTCTGTGTGTGTGTGTGTGTTTTCCAGGTATTTCCCCGCATCGTCCACCAAGGAGATGCTGGATGAGTGGCGCCCCCTGCTGTGTGTGTTTGACGTGGTCATGCAGAAGGCCATCAGCAACATGGAGCTGTTCCTGCCCACCATAATGCCCCCAGAGGAACACAGCCAGGCCTTCCAGTAAGTGAGCCAACTTGAATGGGTCTGGATTAGACGTGAAGTGCAGCTTGTCTCGGCCAGCGCTTAACACAACGGGTTTATAAAATGTTAGCAAAGGCACTCTTTGTTTATTTATAGGGCGATCTTTGCCAGCAGACAAAGGGTAGAATAGGCAGCTTTTTGTTGTTTTTTTGGCCCTTTGTTTCATTAATTTGTTTGAATCTTGTGTCCTGAAGAGTTCATTTCATGTGTAAGATGTGTACACTTTCAGGCCCTGTACTGGCAGTATTTACACTTTGTACCCGGGAGTTTTAATAATGTTCTTCTTGAGTTAGCAGCGCTTTCCGCCACCGTCCTTTTTATTTTGCTAATATTTTTGCTTCCTTGGAAAACCTTTGCACCTCTACCCTCCACACCCTTCACACTTTCCAGTTCCAAGTTGCCGAGCCTCTTCACAGCGTTCACTGCATTCTTAAGTGTATTCATACTCTTTCTCAGCTATTTGTCTGGATTTAGTCTTGGATTCATCAGCAGTTTCTGCACAGTTTCCACAATACATCATCTTCAATACTTCAATTTTTCCGTTTCATTTTTTCTCTCTCTTCTCCAGAATCTACAAGGGAGGGAGTGGAGTTCATATTTTTGGAAATATATAATAGACAAGGGGAATTCAGCTTCAGGTGTATGTGTGTGTGTGCGCGGGGGAGTGTTCATGTGATTTTTTATGTGTGTGTGTTTTCAGGTTGTGGTTTGAGGAGTTGATGAATATTTGGACATCAGTGCAAAATCAGCCAAGCTGGGAAGGGGTGAGGTGTCGTACACTCACACACTCACACACAAGTTTTTCTCACGTTTTTGACACCTAGTTTTACCTTCTGAGTTAAAATCTTTACAAGCAAAAAACACATGAAGTTACTGAAAATTCCACCTCTGAAGTTTCCGTATAAATCCGCAAAAAAAAACAACCCAAAAACAAGTGGTTGATTGACGATTGAGCAATGAATCACGTAACTTTCCAGTTTCCTAAAAATGGATTGAGTAGTTTGGATTGACACGCTTTACCCACATATCCTGTTTACGATGATTGAAATGCTGTTAGAGAATTGGCGCTTTCCTTTCGGGCATGCAGATAAGATTTTCCACTTGCGCCTCCGCTTTGCTTTCATCCAGCCTCCTGGCCTCACGGCGGCCTGGCTGTGCACTCTTCCTCTTGAACATCTCCTGTTTTTTTTTTTTCACCATGGCTATATTTAATTCTTGGAATGACAGCCTTCACTTCTGGGAATGTTCTTTGTGCTCGCAGTGATTGTTTTT
>CM014098.1:11728228-11877663 GCA_004119915.2 Collichthys lucidus | reverse complement strand
ACTCAACTTCCTTCGCAGCCATTTTCTATTCTTATTTGCGAGCAGACGTTCCTGGAGAAACGCTGTCCAAAAGCCTGGAATGTTTGGAAATCATTGAATGAAAATCTCTTCCTTCTTTGCTCTTATTGAGGTGGAATAAACTCGGAGGAGAAAAAAAACCTCAGCAGAGTTCTAAAATAGACTGGAACAATAGCTGTGAAAACAATTGTCACAGAAATATACACGGTCAATCGGGGCAAATTCTTCCTGTTATGAATAGCAAATATATGTGGTGCATCAGAGTGACTCTAATGGCCCAGTTATGCCATGAGAAAATACAGGCGTGCACACAGGGAACAGGGACACTCTGGTGTAAAGCAGGCGAAAGAACAAGAACACACTTGTCATAGGATGTATCAGTGTTTTATCGTTTAGCTAGCCTTTTGTTTTTTCTGGCATTCCTTTCTGTCTTTCTTTTGTTCTCCCTTCCTTCCTTTACAGCTGAAACTCCCTTAGTGAGAAGACTTTTGAACAGCTGCCTTTTCTGGTCCCAGTGTGAAGATCTCCTCATAGTGCAACTCTATAATCCTAACCCTAATTGTCAAAATCTAAATTATTAAGTCCATCATACAGATTATTATAAAAAATGAAAAAAGAATCAACTGTAGCAATCACCAATTATTTTTTGGCCACTTGGGGGCAGCAGAAAAAACACTGAACACAACATTGACATATAACCGCTTTTTAAGTTAAGCAAGGAGTTGATTAATTACACATCAGTAAAGGAGCAACGTCCAAATTCATTTGGCAGCTTGCTTAACTCTCTTAGGGAAATATTCTGACTCTTTAGCTGCTAATTGCTCCACTATGTTCACCAGTTGGTTGCCAGCTTGCTGTTTTGGCGTAGGTAGCGTACGGTGGATCTTTTAGAGAATTTTTAGACAAACAGCTGCCTGCTGTGGCTGAAAACGGTGCCATGAGAGCAGCGAGAGTGAGGGGAGTTGCACATTTGGGTGATAATTCTTCAGTATTTACAAAGTCTCCTAGCGTAAATACAAACTATTCACTTGACTGTTTTTTAAGAAATAGCTTTTTAACAAGCGATACAAACACAATTAAAGAACGGGAAGTAGTCACCCACAAAAGGGGGTTAGGTATTTTACTTGAGTACTGCCATCTACTAAAAGTATTGTATAACTGTGTGCTTATTGAGCTTGTGATGCCTTAGAGATCGTGAGTCAGCCACTTCCAGACGTGCCTGTCTTTTTGTGCAGTTTGTGCAGCAGTTCAAAATAGCATCCTAATAACAACTTTTACTGCTGCCATTTCATTGTTCATTTTGTTCATTCTGTCTTTTCTTACCTTTTAAAAGTGTTTTCTTTATTATTAAAAGTGAATCACAGTAAAGGCAATTTAAATCCACTCAAGCTTCTTCTACGGTCTGTAGTTAAGTTAAACATTTAGACTTTTTTTCAATGCAAATCTATCATATGTAATTGGGTGCTTAGTATGAATAATGACTGCAATAACTGCACTTCCAAGTCTCAGTGGGAAATTCTGATTCACAAATTCCGGCAATTTTACCTGGATAACCTGGGGCCATGTCTGAGCTGGACGACCGTGACGCAGCATGCCCTTTTTAGACGTGCAGGTGCAATCTGCTCTCACCTCCCCTGACACCGGGGGAAGGTCTAGACGGAAAAAAATCACCAGGTCGGGGGAAATCATAGCCATTCATCAACTGCACAGAGAGCATCATTCGGATGGCACCACGATATATCAAACTGTTGAACTGCAGCAGAGCAGATTGAAATCAAGAGACGTGTATGCCACACCTGCATCAAAGCACCGTGTTTCCTGAAATAGCAGACAAAATTGTGCTGCTGACAGAGATGTAAATCTACAGTAAATAAAGTAATTTAGTGCATACAAAAAACTTAATTAATTTCACATTAATGTCATGTTGTACTCACCTCTGTGCTAATGTGAAAGTCTGGAGGGTTGAGTTTAATTCATGGTAGCTTAGAATCAGAAAAGAGCTTAGAAAAAAGCTAAGTGAAATGCCTGACACGACTCTGTTTATGTCTAATTTATTTAAAATAACAGATAAAGACATTTTCACCTTGCACTGGAGAATAGGGAAAATTAGAAACAAATGTTTTCTTTGCCACTGCGGTAAATTAAAGGCCCCGATTTAAAAAAATTATGTTAAACCTCAAAAAATATGTTTTCTGTGGCCGGGAGTGAACCACAGTTCACACTTTGGTTGTACTTTTCTGGAGACAAGTGGCACATTATAAAGTCACTCTCTCCGCTGACTGAATGGAAGTTTAATTAACATCTAACTAGTACTTCTGCCAGAACGCAGTACACCCTGGCCACATACTAAAGCTGATGACACCTCAGATGATCTCCGTCGCCTCCCTGATGTGCAGGGAATCAGCTTGGGTCACTGCGTCTGAAAGTTCTTTGAATAACTCATCAGAGTCCGTCTCCGTCTGGATGGAGCTGTTGAATGAAATGTTGAATTGAATCCAGTTTCTCCCTATCTGTAGCTTACAAGCTATACCTAAAGTTTTTATATATTCTGCATGTCCGGATAAACACAACCAAAGTGCACGCTGCTTGAATGTTACCACACGCAGGGAATTATCAGGTAATACCTATTCTCCTGTTTTTCATTCATTCTTTGGATTCAGCTGTTTCTTTGAATTGAATAGAAAAGAAACTCGGTTGGCACTGTGGTGCAGTGGTTAGCGCTCTCGCCTCACAAGTAGTGATTGGTCCGGCTTCCTCCCACAGTCCAAACGACATGCAGGTTAATTGGTGTTTCTAAAGGTGTGAATGTGAGTGTAAATGGTGTTTGTCTCTATTTGTCAGCCCTGTGATGAAAATGTGGAAATGTGTCCATGGTGTACCCTGCCTCTCGCTCCATGACAGCTGGGTTTGGCTGCAGCGCTCAAAACAAAAACAACCCTGATAAGGATTAAAAAGAGGAGACGGAAACGTTCAACAACCTGTCACAGCGGGCACTGTTTGAATGACGCAGAACTGTTGAGCACAAAAGGTTTTGCCCAAATGTATGTATGACGAATGTATCATTAAATCTCATAGAGGGAAATTGCCCTTTAGTCATACTGTACCCCCGAAAGGTAGAAATTGATTTGAACCAGTACGACGCTGTGAGGTGAGACGGCTGCTGTGGCAACCATTCTTTTGGCATTCAGGCCTGGATTAGGTGTCGCCATAAAGAGATTTTTATTCTGATTGATGTCTGAGGCCACGGAAGACAACAAGGATGTCGGCAGCAGCTGCTACACGACATTCAAACATCCAAGTGCCTCTTTTTGTTCCATTTCCCTGAAGCACATTTTCGTGTTCATTCCGGGCTCATTAATTAGTTCATGCATTGTCTCCATTGTTTCCTTCACTTCCTTTGTCTTCAGTGAATAACGTTGAAGTGAATTCAAATCATCTCCAAAAGCCACTGCAAACAACAAAACTCCACAAAAGCACGCAACATTTTGCAAGCTACAAATTAAAACCTCGCACTTTTGAGCTCTTCCTTTGGGTCAAACATCATGTTAAAAAAAAAGTGAGAGAAAAGAGTCAAACAGAATTATGTTGCAGGAAAGTCTCGTGACATACGTGATACATTTTGCTCCCCCCACCATCATCAGTATTGTTTACTGGCCCAGTTGCAGCAAGAATTTGGCAGCAACCCAACCAGCCCAGAGGCACAATCAT
This sequence comes from Collichthys lucidus, assembly GCA_004119915.2. Lineage (NCBI taxonomy): Eukaryota > Metazoa > Chordata > Actinopteri > Sciaenidae > Collichthys > Collichthys lucidus. The sequence continues at coordinate 11,873,937 of CM014098.1, read as the reverse complement.
TACCCTATCACCAGTGACCGTGGCAGGATTATTAATGACAAACTGCGATGCCAGAGGCGGCGGTCGGGGGTCATCAACATCTCTGGTCATTAATTCGAACCCACAGTGACACAACCTGTCACAGTACAGTCTGTCCTGCATCCTGGACTGGGTTTTTATGTGTTGCTGTGTGGGTGTGTCGCTGTGCATGGACTAATTTGATCTGTACATCGTGCTAATGGCAAGAGCACAGTGTTCCCAGTCATGTTGGGCAGTAGTCTTTGCCTGCTGGTGGGTCTGACCTCTTTGGTCTTGTTGCTTCTGTTGATTTGGATTGTTCAAACACAGAAGTTTGTCTTTTGTGTTTCACTGCATGATCACAGATTGTGCCACATAGCAATGCAGCAGTACATATAAAAGCTATTTATATACATAGCATTGGGAGTAAATGCCACATTGCTGCCTCATTGTGTGCACACTGGACAAATATTGTCCCTAGCGTCATTAGCCCATGTTGCCTTGTGGCTATGTAGTGAGATCAGAGCAGAAACATCAGAGGAGTTATTGGAATTGAAATCCATGTTTGCTAATCCAAAACATGGCCCTTTACACAATGGCAGGACTTGTGTACAGTGCATACCACAGATGCCTGCAGGAGAGGTACCCTATCAGTCACTCCAGCTGTTTTGATGTGTGGCACAGAGGCCTCCCTGTCCCCCTGCACAAGCCCGGTATTTGCAGCCTTTGAGATAGCCGACTGTGGGAAAGACCAGCGCCTCCTCGTTGCCCTGCTCCTCCCCAGTCGCTACAGTCACCTAATGAGGACTGGCGTTTGTGATCTTGTCAGTGCACCATGAAAGACCCGTCTCTGACAGGCTTTCTGGGTGACAGTAAACAGAGCTGTCGCCACACAGCAGCAGCTTCAAGGACATTCTTTGGAAATAAATTGCAACAAAATGGCCAACATGCAGCAATTTACCCCCCAAAGATGGGATTTGTTTTTTTTCTATTTTGATTTACAGCGCAGTCGATGAAGATGATGAATGATTTATTGCTTTTCCACATCTCATGCAGTTGCCTTGAGCTGTTACTTCTGCCATGGCAGCACCTTGGGGAGCCATGAGAGAACTCATCAAGATTTTCATTTTGTTCATAAATCTATAAAAGTGAAGCTGAATTTGAATAAATAATTATTTTCAGACATGTTTGTGCCCAATCGGGAACAAAATGAAAAACAGACTGAACCAAATAACTCAAATCAGACATTAGAGTCAGCCTGATTGGTTCAGACTGAAGTGTATCCAACTTTTGGATTGGTTGGTAAAAACATTCATGCTCCCTTGAGGACTGATTGTAAAACTTTTGGTGATCACATGACCTTTCATCTAGTACCATCTTTAGGTCAAAATTTCAATGTCCAGTTTTAGTTTATGACAAAATACCCACAAAGCTAGTGACTTTCCCAGCAGCCTCAGCCGTACTTGGTGGTAATTACCTAGTAAACATTACACTTGGTTACATTACACAGGTTGTGAGTCTGGTATCCATATCCAGAGCGATGAAAGTCTTGGTCTTTCGACCGTCTGCAGTAGTCTCGTCACATTCTTCTTTTGCCTTGAACTTGATCTCTGTGGTCTTGAAAGTATTACCAGACATCGTTGAAATAACTCTTTGCCATGTTGCCCATTTGTTGGGTGGCAAAGCTCACACACCAACTGCCTTTGTGTATTCATCAAAGTTATCTCTGGCAGTCAGGAGTCCATTTTCCGACAAACCGCTCAACGTGAAGATGAAGCTTGCGACACAACTTATCATTGGTTTCGTTCGTCATCATTCTTAAAAGACTACTTTTGAGCTACAGGCTGGTGGTTACATGTCATGGAAGTGACGTATTTGCCATTGTGGTGGAGAATCTGTGTCTGAAATATACAGAACGTACAGATGAGGAGGATGAAGTGGATTCTGCTGCAGGAGTCTTTTGTGAGAAGATTTCTTTGGAAGTTTTTGTGCCCTTTTTTTTTTGCCACGTCTCCATGTCAGCATCAAAATCTGTTCAGCTGTAACGGCTAATGAGTCCAATCTGACTGGAGCTGGCATCTCCCTGCGTAGGATCAAACTATTCAGAGTCGCTGTTCAAGTTTTCTGGAGGAGTATTCTTTTAAAAATGTAATTGGGCCTCATTCAGACTCACAGTTACCCTTTATCCTCTCTATCTCGGCCCCCCAACATCCGTTCTTAGGCCTAACCCTTTTCACTGTTTCAGATTTTTCACTCGTCGCCTGTTTAGACAGCTGGTGTGTGGAGTAGAGGGGTCCAGTCTAACTGGAACTGGCATGGTGTGTGTGATGGAGCAAATTATTCACTATCAAGTTGATGTACAACATTAGGTTCTCTGGTAGTGTATTCTTTGAAAATGTCACCAGGCCTCACTTTGACTCAGAGTCCCTCTTTATTCGCTGTATCTCAGCCCCCCAACTTCCGCTCCTAGGCCGCCTAACCTTTTTCGCTGGTTCAGATTTTCACCCATTCCCTGTTTAGACAGCTGGTCTGTGGAGTAGATGAGTCAGGTTTAGTGTCCTGCTTAACAGCTCAAATCCGCAGTTTCTCCTGGGAGTCCCATCCACTGACTAATGGTTCCGCTGCACCCACTCATTTGTTCCCACCAAAGAGCTCATACAGCAGTCAAGCCTGGCAGCCGTCCAGGAACACGCCAGACACAAACATTAATGCACCGAAAGGTCCATCAGTCTATGTGTTTGCAAAGGGGAGAGAAAAGCGGAAGACAGGCGACCAGTCGATTTTTGTTCATAGCGAGGAAGCTCACAGGAGTGTGGAGAGGTTTCCAAGTCTGAATCAGTGTCGACTCTACAAAGCAAAAAGTTTTAGCGTTACATGATATCTATTGTACGATTTTGAATTTGCACGGTCAGCAACTAGGTAATCTAGACCACACTCTGTGGTGCCTTGTGTTTATTTCTGCACAAAGCTGGCCTGCTAAGCTATAATCATTGTTAGTGAAAAGGATATCTTGATACTATTATTCCTGTTCATTGTTCCATTATGTCCTCATCAGCATTCAACCTGACAGTGCATTTTTAAAAGCAGCTTTTCATACAGGATTACCTCACAGCCTTGAGAACATAACCACAGTCCTATTCTTTAAAATTTTTTCAAAGTTTAAAAGTATGCATCCGCAGATGATGCCCTCATTTACCCGGCTGTCTAAAACCCGCCTTGCACATTCCTCTCCGCTCTGAATTTGTAGACTACTTCACCGGCTGAGGAGAAGGTGGAGAGCGCTTTAGGCAAATGTTACCTCGGCGGAATCATTCTCTGGATCTCTTCTCGGCTCTTACAAACTTGCTAACAGCTGGTGCTTCAGCTGTGCCCCGTATCGATTCCACGCTGAGTGTGAGCCACAAGATAACTTTCCTGCGTGCGTGTGTTGAGATCCTTTTTAAATGGGTCGTGATGTGAAAATCAATGCACAGATTGACAGAATTTAATACATCTGACAGACTCTGTTTACCTCTTGGGCTCTTGTATCGAATGTAGTGTTTGAACATCACAGTCCGACGCGGGTTCTTGAAACTCTGCAGAGTAAACTCTGCAAGCTGTTGCACTTCTAATAGGGGAAATTCAGTGTTTTCGGTTTTGCAGGGAAGTCGTCGTCTGCTGGGTTTTGTTTCTGTTTGTATGTGTTGTTTGGCTTTATGGGCAAATGTTTCTGGTTGTCCATGGTGCTGCATATCAGTCCTTATGTAGGAGAGTGGTCTAACAGCCACAGCAGATCATGAGTCAGCGTTGCCTGCTGTTCACTACGAACACTGAAAATCTCTCACAGGGGAAATATCACCATGTAATGACTCAGACAGACTGGGTAACACGTGCTGTTGCATGGTGATGTCCCATTACTGTACGACAATGAAGTCGGTCAGTCAGCTGACATTTTGGTGAGTAATCAGTTATATAATTCAAAACAGAACAAATTCCAATGTGAAGATTTGTGTTGCTTTTTGCACTTAGAACTGATTTCTAACAGTTTTTTAAGGTTTTATCAGCTAAAACCAACTCATGATTAATCAAATCAACAAAAATAATCAGCTGATTAATCGTTATTAAAAGTACATTTACTTTTGGTACCAGTATACAGTATTTTACTGATAATATTTAGGCATTTTCAATCAGTACTCGACCTCACTGTGAAGTAAATCCAACACTCATGCCAAAAACTGCAGTTCCTCAACTGCCCACTTGAGGCTGGTGACAAAGCAAGTCCCTATCCATAAGCTCCCATATTAAAATGCTGAAATAAACATGTTTACGGCCTGGTGCAAAAGGTTTTGGTCTTTGTAGATGTGGTTCAAGGCAACTGCAATACAATTTTGATATAACACAGGCAATTTAATAATAGATCTTAAAGTTACTAATGGGCGGTGCAGTGGTGAGCACTGTCGCCTCACTGCTTTCTCTTTGGAGTTGTTCTCCCCTCCCCCAAAAACATTCACCTAATAGGTTAATTTGTGGCTCTTAATTGGCCTTGATAGAGGATAAGCGGTTACAGATAATGGATAGTTTTGTGTGTGGTGAGTTAATAATTAAGAGTGTGACAGGTCGATGCTTTCACAGGTGGCGGGTTTTGCAATTAAGCCTCATTCGGCTCACATCGGCTCCACATCTTTGCCCCCCTTTTTTGAATTAACCCCAGCAGAGTCAGGCACTGCTAATATGGCAACAGCCAAAGCCGACCCCACTGAGCTTTAACTGGCTCTTCAGAAACCATCACAGAGACTGCATCCATATTTTAAACAGTCAGTGGGATTACAAGAGATTAAAAGAAATGCTGAATAGTAGTTTTTGTGACGAGTAAGCTTAACTTATATGTAGTATAAGTGCAGTGCCGCTTCAAGTACATTTTTTTCTCCATGGATTTTGAAGTATTTTTTACTTATGTGAAGGATGTGAATGCTTCTTCGGCCGTTTCCTGTTGTTTCCAAACCCATATATACCTATTGTTCCACTGTAACAGCTGCTCGTGTAGGAAACCGACAGATAACATGCTTTAACTCCGAAGAAGTTGCGGTCAAAGCATTTGTGTGGTCACGACGGACAAACTAAAAAGCCTTGTCCGGCCGTGTTGCCTGTTCATTAACATTTCGTGTGTTTCTGTGGTAGGTGGCTGCCAGAGCCGGAGTTTATGACATCCTCAACCAGCTGGGCTTCTCCGAGTTCGAAAACCCGAGGGACACGCCGCTGGCCAGGCTGCGCTGCCGCTGGCAACAGCAACACATTCAGTCACTTCCTTTCCGAGGGGAGTTCATCTGAGAGAGGATCACTGTGAACGCACCAAGACAGTACTGTGCTTTTCAGAATAAAAGACATTTACATTAACATTCTTATGCCTTCTATATTTACCCCTGTATTATGCATATCTTCATTTCATCTTCGGTTTGTGTTACTGCTTTTTTTTTCTCTTTAAAACTCACTGGCGATGTTAACATTTAGTTGTTTTAATGTTGAGTCTTAGCAAGAATGTTGCTCCTACATTAGAAGTTGATATTTGTGCCTTGTTTTGTTTTTTTAATCAATGGTAGAATTTCAGATTTAATTGTACTAATGTTACTTTTTCCAAATTAAAAAAAACTTTTTTGAGTTCTCATGTTTGAAGGTGAGACGACCTTTTACAACACCTGTTAGAACAAGACGAGAGTTAAATGTTGTTATGGAGAAGAGAAGCAAATTCCTCTGTGTTGTTAGCCAACAATTTTGGTTCTATGTAACTGTTTGCTGTTGTGTCACCTGATAATTTTTCTTGAGCCCTGTCCTTTTCTGCCCATAACAGCTGTCATCACAGTGGCTGTGCATTCGTTTGAAAGATTCCCTGTGTACATATGAAAGCTGTCCTTATTTAAATTTTAATGTGTCGACGAGTTTTCTAAAGCTGATCAGAGAGGATGTTTTTTTTTTTTAAGGGTAGATCCAGTTTCTTTTGCTACAGTATAACGGCAGTACCTGTTTCTTTTTACATTTATTCACGTGTCATGACACAGGTACTAACAACACAGCATGTCAGGATTTTTTTTTAATGCTAGTTTGATTTTACCTTGAAGCTGTAAATGTGTATTTTTATTTGTAAACATTGAAGCAATGCTTAAAAATTGCAAACATATTACTGTAACATTATCATCTTTCAGATTCTTCGCACTCTTCTTTGACGGCTCTGTCACATCGTGGCTGCGATGATGGTTTTGACTTTAACTTGCACGCTTCAGCAGTTACTTATCAAAACCTGGTGCCTACGTTACCCACAATGCAACCCAAGAACGTTTGAGTCGGAGATCTGGTTGTGCCAGTAGTGACTAACGTAGCCTTGATTTGCTAAGGTGGATCACTTGAGGACATTTATCAGCAAGTTTTTTTTTATGCATTTGTACATCCACAAACAGCCTTTCCCTTTAAATCAGCTCTGCTCTCAGACTTCACGACCCCTGCAAGTTATATAGTTGCATTTTCTTTGTTTTGTTTTTTCCTTTTCTATTTCGGTTCACCTTTTTAATTTGCTAATATGTGTTGAGTTGTAAAGTAACTTTGTAGCTCATAGTGTGCTTTAAAAAACAAACACGAATCCTGCCTTAAAACCAGAAAGATAAGCCAGAAAAAGAGTCAGAAATGCCTCTCGTTGCTATGTTATCTTTTCTGTCTAAGTATCTGTTCTGTATATAATAGATTCAGACTAATTGAGCCAAAAGGTTGTGATGATTGATAATGAAATTGTACGTTTGAGAGAATTACAGACCCATCTTTGTGTGACTTGATAACAGAAGAACGTATCTGTGCAGGTTGTAATAACACCCTGTGTTATAATGTCTTAGCTATGCTCTTAATTTAATTTTTTCTTTTTTTAAACAGGCACACTTCGTAGAGGCGATGCATTACCCTTTATTCACAGCATGTGCCACCATTTTTTTTCTTTTTTGAGGGGCTAAAATAAATAATTTGAGTAGATTTATCTGCTTTTCTGTGTTATCATTTTATTGTTTATCTAAGGAGGAAAAATGAAACCTGTGTGTCCAAGGATTTGGTTTTTAAAAGTGTGGGAGGATTTTCAATAAAACAACGCCGTGCGACGGAGCCAAATAATTATCTCTTCCCTCCTCGGCTTCCTGTCTTTTTCCTCCTTATCTCGGCATCATCTTTTTGCTCCAGATACGCACCGCTAAGACTCCACTCGTATATCCGGATGGCCTCTTTGTCTTGTGTCAATGCCAGCCACGGAGAGCAGAGCAGGTTATAAGCACGGAGCAGCATACATTTACACAAAACAGATGATTCATTGTTGGGCTGAAATCTTAACATATTCCATATACAGTAATAAAGAGCTTAGGCAGATCAAAAGACTAATCTTAGTTGCCTTTTGATGTGGACAGGTAAGGTCTTAATTAAAAAAAAAATATGGTCACTCTCAAGAATGGAGGGCTGTGTGGGGATTAAAAGCCACCGGCCGGCACATCAGTGAGGCTCACTTGGCTTTGCTGGCCTGCTTTGAAAGGCTGATATCCCAGATCACTTCCCGTCTTGTAAGTGCATAGCAGGCTTATCTTTGGGAGTACGGAAGTTGTTAGGATTTTATCACACCACAGCCTATCCTGGATTATTGTAAATGGAAACCAAGTGGTCCAGATTGAAACGCTCCTTTTATAGTTTCTTACACTTGTCTCCTTTCTGCATCATCTCAGTTTTATGAGATACTTTATCCCTCTTCATTAGGCGGCTGGGAGATATATTAGATGCATGCACAGTAACACAAACACATTTATAGAGCTGTCTGTTTTTCTTTTTATATTATTTATTTCTCTTAACTCTTCCAACAGAGACAAATTGGTTAAAACAACATTCGGATATGGAGAGGGGCTATTCAGTTGCAGCATGTGGCCAACTTGACTCCAGGTCAAGATAAGCCCAGGACATGAAGACCATGCTTGGATGATATAGCGGCCCCTTGCCTTTGAAATCCTTTCCAGACTCATTGAGATACTCCCCAATGTGAAACTCAAGCTAGCGGTTCTGAAGGATCCCGAGATTACGGCGGACAAAGAGTGGCTTTGAGAGGTGAGCGGCGAGAGGGGATGTAATGAACTTCATGTGAAAAGCTTCCCTCTGCAGATGAGAGAGCTGTTCGGGAGAGGAGGCACGGTGCCGGTGCAAGGGGTGCACCTCCGTCCTCTCTTTGATTGTTCTTGTGTGGATAAAGGCAGCATTACAAACACCTCAGAGACTCAAGTGTGCTCTCAGCCCTCTCGGGGCATTTGTTAAATAATAACACGACTGCGAAAATCTCTGAAGGGTTGTTCTTAAATCCACGCTGGCCTTCATTTACTGTGGGCAATAATACACAATCCCTGATAGGCTAGGTATTACACACTCCACTGAGCAAGGTAATGAAAAGTCTCAGCTGGCAGGATAAAAAATACTGATTTAATTGATAGAGAGTTCTTAAATGCTCTTTTTTTTCCTTCCATTCGATCTTTTGGAACATATCCCATCGATTAAGGTTTTGTTATTTCGAGGCCTTGGTTGCAAGTATAAGTGACCCGTTATCTTGTTGTGTGTGCTAGACTGTACTTGAAGTACATAACAAGATAAAGTTCTCAGTTGGAGCCACCGTTGACAGCATCTTTAAAGTAGAAATACTTCAAATAAGCTGCACATTAGTGTAAATGGGACATTATGACAAGAAACTTCAAATCTGTCAAAATATACACCGTGACAGGCTGATGGACGTAATGTCCTGTCTGGGAATATTAGGCTTTGTACAAGGATTGATCATCAGTTCATTTTCTGTGACCGCTTATCCTTACCAAGGTCACAGGGGCTGGAGCCTATCCCAGCTGACATTTGGCCAGAGGTCGGGTACACCATGAACAAGTCCACCTATGAACCTATTAATAACATGTCTATGGACTCAGGAAGCCGGAGCATCGGGAGAGAAACCACACAGACATGAGGAGAACATCCACGCAGAAAGGCCACAGCGGGGGTTCGAACCAGAAACCTTGGAGGCATCAGTGCTTAGCACTGCACCACCATGCCGCAGGACAGAGAAAAGTGGGTCAGATCAGAGCGGTAGACTCTGGGACTTGACTGCTGTGAGGCAATTTATCCCAGAGGTGACTCCTAAAGTTTGTGACCTGGTTAAACCCCCGAAAGAGACAGTGACAGGACGGCGTTTTCTGGTTGCATACCTTAAAAAGAGAGAGATAATACTTTATGGCTTCAATTTTACTGATAGTCAGATTTCCATCGGTTGCATAAAACTGTCTCGTTCTTGAGTCTTAAACAGAATAAATTTGCTGTGAATTATGGGGTTTTTAAAACAAAACAAAAAACACACATCAGCACTCAGCTCTGTTCACTGTAGCAGAAAATATGTGCACTTTGGAATAATAAGTGTAATGATACAAAAAACTTCGATCAACATTAAAAAGCTGAGATGCCTCCAAATACAGCAGGGCTTAGCGCTTATGATAACATTTCAGCCTGAGTTTCTTCAGACAAAGGAAAATGGCTGATGATGTCCTCACTGCAGGATATTTCCAAGGTGTTACTTCAGTCTCTAAAAGCTATTTCCCTTCCCCATGACATTGTTAGCAAGCCACCTATTATGAGCAATGTCACATGGAGCCACAGACTTTTGCCATGGAAACATTACTCTTGGTTATGAGTAAGCATGGGGGTGGCAAACCTTTTCATCTTTATTTCTGTGCAACTGTCTTACTTGTACATTAGTCTAACTCTAAACAGGCCCATGATCACAGCTATATGAACAACACTGCTAATGACTATAAAATGTTTAAATGAGTTTTTACTTGCTTCACTTTAACCGTGGACCTATTGACTTAGATTGGATCCAAGACGTCACTCCTGTGTTTCAGTGTGTAAAAATCCTGGGGAGAGATCATCGACACCTCAGAGATCAAGATGAGGATAATAAAATGTCAAAATGAAAAATGTCATTTCTTTTTATAGATGAACACACAGTGGTGATATCGCTGAGAATCCACACCAACACATATTTCTTTCTTTGGCCAATGGCCTATTAACCAAAGACATCTATACAGTGATGGTAGCGTCAGACCCAGAGAGAAATAAATACTCCTATGCAGTAATACTACACAGCCGACATTCATAAATAAAGTTATGAATGTGTTAATGTTTCTCCTGATTCAGGCTACAGTCAGCTCCCGCCTCAATTACTGCAACTTGCTCTTGGCTGGCCTACCTGCTTGCGCGATCAAACCTTTGCAAATGGTCCAGAATGCCGCAGCGCGACTAGTTTTCAATCAACCTAAAAGGTCACATGTCACCCCACTGCCTGTAGCAGCCAGAATCAAACACAAAGCTCTGACGCTAGCCTACAAAACCACCTCAGGATCTGCCCCTGCCTATCTCAGCGTCTTACTAAAGGCTCACGTCCCGACCAGGGCGTTATGCTTCGCTCATTCAAACTAGTTTGTACCATCGCCTCTCGCAAAGCGAGGTCACTCTAAACTCTTCTCTGTGGTCGTCCCCAAATGGTGGAATGACCTACCAACGGCTACTAGAACAGCAACATCCCTTTCTACCTTTAAAAAACTTCTAAAAACCTTTCTCTTACAAGAATGCTTCCCTGCCTAACAAAACTAACAACTACTCTGAGCTCCTTTACACCTTTTCAGCTTATGTCCTCCTCTGTAAGTCGCTTTGGATAAAAGCGTCTGCTAAATGCAATGTAATGTAATGTAATGTAATGTGTCATATGAGCACAATATGAACTATATTAAACTAGTTCTTTCTTAAACAATCTCACCACAAGGTATCCGGGTAGACAAACTGCTGAAGAAGACTGTGTGATATTACTGAAAGCTCCATGACAGCTACTTAATGAACCATGTGGTGCAGATCGTGCTGATTACGATAGTTACCTTTACCGTTTTTATCAACAAATTTTCATTAAAATGAATCAAATAGCCAATGCCCAGTCCATTCTGCCCTTGCAAGTGTGACATATTGCTTCTATTAGCAGGTTCCTCCAATAAAGTGTTTTAAAGAATTTAACTTCAGAACATGCTGACGTGATCTGCGTTGTAACGTTTATATGTTGGTTACAGAAAATCTTTAAGGTAAGTAAATGAATATTTACACTCACAAAGTTTAGTTCTTTAAGGACTCAAAGAGAAGTTAACACCGGAGAGACTGTGTTTGTCAAAAATGCCACAGGGGGGCAGTCGGTCGGTAGCGTAGTGGATTAAGCGGCCGCCCCGTGTGTGGAGGCTATAGTCCTCGCTGCAGCTGGCCCCGGTTTGAATCCCGCATCGGACGGCTAACTGCGCGTCATTCCCCTTCTCTCTGCTTCCTGTCTTCAGCTGTACTATCAATAAAAGACCAAAAAATAATCTTTAAAAGAAAAAATGCCAAAGGGTACAAACGGTTTCTTCCTCTTAGACAGTCGCGTTGATTTCCAGTAAACTTGGCCTCCTGGGGCCCCTTTTTATCTGGTTGTAATTCAGCGGTTAAAGGAATATTTTGACATTTCAGGATGTTTGTCTGTTAAATATGAAGCTACAGCCAGGAGCGAGTTAGCTTAGCTTAAAATAAAGAGTGAAAACAGGTGGAAACAGCGAGTCTGACCCTGGCCGATGTTAAAAATTAAAAAAATATCCACCTACCACCACCTCTAAAGCTCACACGTTGTGGTTTTACGTGGGTCGCGGGTGGGACTATCTCTTGGCCGGGACACTGTGTCTCTGCTTCTTGTCCTAGGACAAGATTTGCCTTCATCATACGCAATATGTCAAACCTGTCCTACCCTTTAGCAAGTGTCCCAAAAAGACATCTGTTTACATTTGAGTGACAGAGCTGTATTAGGAGGAGGAAGTAAGGTGACGTTATAGGGCGACAAAGTCAGAGTACCCATTTATCCACCCTGACCTTCTTCAGGGTGGATAAATGGGTCAACAAAGCAAAACATTGGACTACCAACACAGGAGAGAGCTGTTTGTTTCCTGATTCAAACGGACAGCCGGTGTTGTTCTTTTTTAAAGCACGGCCACGAGCGTTGCCTAAACTTAACCAAATGTTTATTATTGTAGCCATGATGACGAAGATCCCCTAACCTTAAGTACTTATTTTAACCCACACCATGATCTTTCCTTAAACCTAACCAAACCTTAACCATGGAGTTGTCACATCAAAGAATGTATTTATTTTTCAGTAGTGATTTGTTGCAGTTTTTTTGGAAGACATGGAGAAATGATGTAGTCCTGCCAAAAATGGCGTCAGATCAGAAAAAGAAAAATCAATTTGTCATACTAGAAAGCACGGACAAACAACGTATTCCCAAAGTTTAATTTGGAAGACTTGTTGGACATCAAACTCTCTGCAAGAGAGCAAATAAGTCCTCCCAAAACTTTCCACCGTTGAGTAATTTTTAAGAACATAAAACACCAAACTTCTTTGGTGGAAGTAATGGAGGCGAAACCTTTGACACAAATACAGTGACACGTATAGGAATGCTATTGCAGATACTCCCATACTCATTGCAGACTAATTGCATTTCCTTAAGGAGGGTCAAGTGAAACTCATCGAGTCTGACCTGGGTCATAACTCAGCATTCATTGTGGACATTTCAGTCCAAGCCCTTCATTCACACAGAGCAGAGAGGATCATAATAGCAACTTCTTCAAGTCGCTGGTTTGTAACTTGGCAAACCCAGACGCTCCTCTTCCCTCAAGCTGCCGGGCAGACTAGCAGCTGCTTTGCATCTCCCTGCATCTCAGAGATGAAAAGTCACATATTTTCTCAGCACGCTGGCATGGCTAGACCACATTACAGCACACACTGAGGCATCCGCAGCTCCACACGCTGTACTGTTACTTCTCCATATTGCTGGAGACACAGTAGGGAGAAGCTTGATTCTTTCCCTGCAAAGACCGAACTAACTACCATTCAGCAGATTACAACGTGTCCGTCTGATCTCTATGCGCAGAGATTCTGGCTTTGATACGTGTCTCTGTGAGGCATGAGAGGGAAGAGAACAAATACAAAAGTAAAAAAAAAAAACATTTTCAAGTGTTTATACTTGAATAAATCCCATTTCTGAAGAGGACTGACTTTCTCACATGAAGGACAAAGTGTTCTAATGCGAGCACTGTAGTAGAAAATTGTTCTGGTGTGTGGACTTAACCACAGACTGTGAGTGGAGCTATTCATTTCAGAAGGGAAAAAACAAGGCTTCTAATTGAATACTATGCTATATTGTGGAATGTCATCCTGGCTTTTAGACACAAACGAAAAAAAAAACACACACACTCCAAACAGTATGGATGGAAAAAGAGCATAAAACTTCTTACAAGGCAGTTAATGGTTTCCATCTCTTAATGCTGTGGTTAGTTTCCATCGCTTATTAATGCACAACTCTGGATCACCATCCAATCCTCTCACTGCCGCCCTGGGGGGATGACTGCAGAAAAAAGCCCACACCTGCTCTACATTGACCATCATGCGAGCATGGAGCTAATTAAGCCACAAAGTGAGTGTGTAAGACGCTGCATGGGGGGAGGTCGCCCAGACCAACAGAGCCCAGACACACTCGAGGAACTGCAGAGGGAAAATAATGTCCAGTCTAGACACCTTTTTAACTCCAAAAGTACCTGAAACTCATTTCAACCCAACCCCCTTCCCTTCTTCTTCTTAGAAAGATTCCAAAGTTGTTGGTTTTAGTCTCTGCGTGGTCATGTCTGACTAAGTCTGGACTCCAGCAGGGGTGAGCCGGGGCCAAAAAAAGTCTAGCCTAGTTGCTTGAGCAGTCATCCAAAGTTTTAACAGGCTGTCATACCGCTAATGAAATCTAGTGCATGGCTTTCACACCTTTTTGAGTTTCAAACGGCGGTGTTGATTTTCCCTTTCCGCAAAGGGAACATATGCTCACAGTGACATCTGCAGGATTAGCCTAGATTATGAAAATTAGATACAAACTGCATGAGGTCATTAGGTTGCATAATGTAAGGTGTGTTTTGTTGATACTAGGATTCAACAGACGTGGAAAAAGAGAATCCAATCTGCTTTTATGATGACAGACGCGCCAGCATTTTGTCTTTGTATAGCTTAGGTCCACATTTTGTCAAATCTATCCTAAAGCAAAACGTACAGTGGCCAAGTTTTTCTTCATGCTCTTGTAAACGGTGGTCTTGAGGACATGGAACACACAATTGCCTGTGCAATTCACTCCGCAGACATTTTTCTTGTTGAGCCGCAGTAGATTGTACAATAAGTAACACAAAAGAGGATTTGCACTAAAAAGACAGCAGCTTTGAGAGATATCCACTTTGCTGTATCTCCCCTCTGAATGCTGAACCCTTATTATATTTTTTCAAGGCACAAAATTGACAAAAATCAATGCACACATGGACGTGTGAGCATTACTTCTCCTCTTATATTTGTATATTGTCATCCAGGTTGGTAGAAGTGTCTTTTGTGTGATCTTTCTATAGTCTAAACATGTTTTATGCTCTTTAGAAAGGCATATTTTAGTATTTTATTATATTTCTGTAATGTTTTTGACTGTGGATTGTTGATATTTGCTTTCATAGGTGCATTTCTGTGATCTAAAATATGTCTAATGCTAAAAAAAAAAAAATCAGTCCCACTTTTCTTCAAACGTGCGTATTGCATCTTTTTGACCTCTGCCATTCCTGATTTATCGCCATGTTATCACTGGCATGTGTTTGTGGACTACTGTAAACACTATGAGTTATTACCTGGCATCTGGAAGGAGTTTTTCACGCTGTTTAAGTAAGAAAAATATATTTTAAAAGTGAATATTAACTGTGGAGGTGGGCAATTTTTTTTCTTTTTTCGGTTTTTTTTTCTTTTTTGCAGGATATGATATAACATCTTTGAGTTAAAAAAAAGAAAAATCCCTTGGCTATATATGCGGTTGTCTAGTGTGGAGAAGGCGCTCCCACTGTTGGCTGGTTTCAAGTTGAGCAGTTGAGAGTCCCGCAGCCGAACCATTGGTGCGTAATGGTGCACGACTGGACGGCAGATGTTTCACCACCGGGACACTCTGTCTCTGCACACTTTATCTGAACTCTTCCGACTTTTTTTTTTTTTTTCTCAGCGTAGGCGTGCGTTAACTTGCTCTCCTGCCTTTTGAAAAAAAAAAGTTATCTGAGGAAGGAAAGGACGAAGGAGAAGAAGAAGAGGGAGAAGGAGAAGAAGAAGGCTACCTCTTTGGGCTACCGGGGAGTTGTCGTCATCAGCACCCCAGATATCCCCCCCTTTAGCTCCCTAAATGGATGGGCCAGTCTTGGTGTATGCAGTTCAGCACAGGCCAAAAGATTGGAAACAACTTGTGTGAATATCCGTCAGTTTGGCGTCTCAGAAATGCCCGGCTGCTTCGCTGCAGCTCAACTCTGAGGACTTTTCTCCTGCATTTGTGCTTCTTTTTTTTTTTTCCAAGAGGAAGGACTCTGTTCAAAGTTTGCAACAGAAAGGAAAACTCAGCGCTGAAGTGGCAGCTCTCACACACTATAGCCCTCGCTATGGATTGTATGTATTTATTGATGTGCTTTTCACTCAGTCAAGTATTTTTGGATCATATTTTCGCTGCAGAAACACATGGTGAGTTGTCCATTTATTTTCTTTTTCTCTTTTTTTTGCACTGAGAATATAGAGAGGCTCTATAGAGTCAAAATGTGGAGGGATAATAATCAAAAACTTCTTTTTATTGATAGGTCATCATAATAAATCTGACAGCCCTTCTGTTTTGAATGAAATGTGCTGCTGGATTGTCTTTACTTATAACAGCTTTAAAAGAGACACATTCATTCTCAGCCAACTTTATATGCTTTATATAATAATAAGTATGAAATAAAGTTTAGTTCTGTTCTCTTATGCAGCTTATTTTGCTTTGCATTGCTATTTTTTTCCCCCTCCATAAGAACTTGCCATAGCTCTGTGAATGTGATTCTCACTTGACACTATCTGTCCCATCAGAAAAACTCTCTGGAAAGTTAAGTGAATATGGTCTTATCGTGCCATTCAGCACAGACTCCCATGGCCGGTACATTTCTCACGTGGTCTCTGTTGGAAGTGGAAGTGGTGCTGCTGCTGCTCCTGCTGCCGCTGCTGCTGCCGCCGCCGCTGCTGATACCTCCTCAACCTTTGGCAGCAGAAGAAGGGTGGCCCGCGGTGCCCCCGAGATGCCCTCGGTCACCTCCGCCTCGGCTCAGCACTTGTTTTTCAATGTCACTGTTTTTGGGAAAGAACTGCACCTTCGCCTGAGAGCCAACCGGAGGCTGGTGGCCCCGGGGGCTTTTGTGGAATGGCAGGAGGACTTTGTGGAAAAGGCGAAGGAACATATCCACAGGGACTGTGTTTTCACTGGAGATGTGAGTGACATGCCAGAGGCTTCTGTGGCAATCAGCAATTGTGATGGACTGGTAAGTTACCAATGCATACTTGAAATGTTAGTCTGATGGAGAGATGATAAAAATATGTCAGGGAGAAGGAGGCAGAGTGTTATGGGTTGTATTTATTCACTCAGAAGGTCCTTCACAAGTTGGCCTAAACTTACAAATTAAGCACACCCTTACATAAGAAATATATTATAGCCATACTCCATCTTATATATAATCTATTATTTTTACAAACCGTTGGCCCTGTGTTGGCCTTATGTTTAGTTGCTGCTGTCATGTCATGTCATGTTGCTGCAGTTTTTTTTCATCCATTATTGAATCTGTATCCTTTCTTCACCATCTAGACACTGATCGTGTTTAATTTAGTCATTTAAACCTGCACTAACTGATTTTTTGCCCACTTGGGGGCAGCGCAAGAATCTGTAAACACAACACTAACGTCACTTTATTTGGTGAACATGCAGGGCGATATTAGTCATCATTTGGAGTTGTGTGTTTCTAGACCGCTTGACAAATATCCATGTCCAAAAATCGCTTCATTTTATATCGATCTTCAACAGCTAAATATGGCACTATGTTCAACAGCTAGTTTGTTAAAGTTAGCACGGTTTGATGCATCAGGAACTTGCTACCTGAATGTTTTTACATTGCTTTTAATAAAAAAGTGAAGAGCGAATTTTGTTAGAGCTTGGAACGTAGCCATCCAAGTATTTTGCCAACTGGAATGATCCAAAGTGTAAAAGAAGCACTTTATTTAGCCAAAATATAATATAATACAATACAGTTTGGAACATTTGAGCTTATGTATGAACATTGGAGATGTGGAATATGCTGCAGGAGTGGCTTAAGAAGTTTTTTAAAAACGTTTGGATGCAGTAAAAAAAAAAGGTCGCCATTGGAAACCATTCAAGCTGATATAAAGCAAAGAACGACAAACATTTTACAGCTCACGCGAGTTGTGTTTGATTCCAAAGAGACACATTTTGAGTGCAATATCATTTTACTTTACACCTTTACAGCTGTTTTAAGCATCCTCAGCTATGACTTGCTTTCACTGATGGTATTAGAGGTCAACAAGGTAAAATCAATTCAAAATGAAAGGCAACTGTCCCGGCAGACATGTTATTTGTCTATAGCACCATTATAACCCATCTATTCATTATTCTGGATCAGTCGCTCAGTGTCATCGTGGCTAACTGCATTGTGCTGTGATAGAGTGGAGTGATGGGAGCTGAGCTGAAGCCACTAATGGATGTTTGCAGTTGTGCAAATTAGAGTGAATTTTCAAACGTGCCCTTGACATTTGAATTGGCAGGTTAACCAAAGCAAGTTACTCTTTAGTGTTTCTGAGTCAGCGATGTGAAAAACAGAATAACATGTAGAACAGGAGCCAAGATAACCTTTTGACCCGGGAGCCTTTAAAAAAAAAACTCCATATGAG
The DNA here is from genome assembly GCA_004119915.2 of Collichthys lucidus. Taxonomy (NCBI): domain Eukaryota; kingdom Metazoa; phylum Chordata; class Actinopteri; family Sciaenidae; genus Collichthys; species Collichthys lucidus. The sequence goes on along the minus strand of CM014098.1, from coordinate 11,856,060 downwards.
ACAGAAACAAACTCATTTATGAACCTTTTTTTGCACAATCTAACAAATCAAGTGATAAAACACAGATTAAAGGTTAGGTTGATCTCTGTTTCTTGCTGAGTTTGTTACAAAGAAACAATTATGTCATAGCTTTTCTGTATCAACACAACAATCCATGCTGAAGCTGACAAAATGATGTAAGGTGGATGTCACACAGAGTTATTCCTTCTGTCGTAATGTAGCAACAGTGAGTAGGGTGTAGACAATGCCACGCTGTGTTCTCTAATCACAAAGTAATTTCCTCAAAGGCGACTGTGTGTGCCCTTCAAGACTCAAAGTGACGCAGTGGCCCTGTGCAGGACAATGCTGTATTCACTTACAAACAAACAATAAGGATGACAATCTTTGTCACAGTGTTATTTGATTTTCAACAACATCAATGAAAGAGGCGGGGGGGGAGACTTTATGCCCTGTCCCTGTCATGTGATGGGAACGTTCTCATGTTTATCACTTAATTTCATCTGATATCCCAAAATGTTTGCGTCAAATCCGTGATAGGTTCTTGAATATACAGTCTTGGATTTTTCAGAAAAATCTGTAAACATGACTTGGATGTTGATATGTATGTTATTTTACGAAAAGAAAGAGGCAGATTATGGATATTGTAGTATTTACAGCAACCACAGTAGAAAAACTCTGAAGATGAAATGTGTTTAACATCCTCTAGTATTGTTAAGTTATTTAAGATGTCGCTAGATAATAGAATACAGTCGGCCCTCGCTATAACGCGGTTCACTTTTCGCGGACTCGCTGTTTCGCGGATTTTTTTAGTGTAATTTTGCATGCTTTTTTTTTACAGCGTACTGTACAGTATGAACGCGCATTGTATTCAGCGTCCTGTTTAAGGGAGTACTGCACAAAATGCGTGTAAAAAGGTGTATAAAAGTGTGTGGTTAGGGCTTTTACGGCCTTAAAACATGCATAATAATTGTAAAACTCACTTTGCGGATTTCGTTTATTGCGGGTTATTTTTAGAACGTATCCCCCGCGATAAACGAGGGATCACTGTATCATCTTTTTCATCAAAGCAGATTTACAGTTTAGTGTCGAAAACCCTGGAACCTGCAGCCCACCCTGCTTTGAAACTGATGTCATCATGTTGTGCCCCGCACAATGACATACTAATGGCAACCCATCATGCTGAGCTTGTTCAATGCCCCTACATCTGTAGTTAAAGCAAGGCAGCAAAGATTAATGGAAAGAGACAGTAGATCAATGACGAGTCACAACCTCGCAAATGGATTTTTTCAAGTGACTGTTTCTTTTGAATATAAATCCCATAAAAAGCCAAACAGCCTTGTCTTTCTCTGTCAGGGTCGAGAACCATATAGATATCCCCCTCTGTCTATTTGTAGATGAAACTGGAGTTGTTCTTTGCAACACATGAAGTCTGACATTTCTGGTATTCGCTTCCTCTTATGGCACTCCGTCTTTTATGTTAGAAGAAAAGGTCTCTTCAAGTGAATCACATTAAAGCGTACACTTTGTGGACAGTTTCTCCATTAAGAATGGTACCCTTATAAATGGTTTCCAGGTGAAAGGGTTGACATTTCAAGGCCTTGAGCATCGCTTTCACCTGCATTCATCTGTGTTGGTGAGAGAAGTCTCAGACTGGTCATGAATAAAAGGATACCACTCAGCCTCTGCTGTCAAACTCTTAGAAATATCGTCTATGCATTTCCTTGCATCAAAGCCAACATAAACACAGACGTGTCTGTGCGTGCAGAGTTGTTTGAGGAGCATAAGGAGGTACACAGACAGCTTGAAGGCAAATTATTTAGTCTAAAGTGTCTGCTTGATGTCGAAGGACATAGAGGAGATCATGTTTGATCAAAGGACTCAAGTTAGAAAGGAATAACAATGTGAATCATGCGCTGAGGTCACAACATGAGGGCCAAATCTCTGAGGTGCACTTCACTGTGCGTCGTGACATACCACCAGCACTTCATCTTCAAAAGTACGTTTGATGGGTTCCCATATAGAAAACAGACATGTGCTGTATTGGAGACGATGTATATCACAGCTTCAGAGATATATATTTTGTTTTTGTTATTCCCGTAGCACGTGCATTCTTGCAAAACTAAAGTGCTCAGACTTCAAGAACACGCCGTCATTCATCACGAGTCTTAACCACTTCACAACAACAGAACTTCCATAAGATTTCCTATCAGTGTGTCCTCTGCAGCGAGGCCGTTCCCACAGAGATGACTCTCCAATATAGCGAGGCATGACATCACCAGTAACAGATTACGTTAACTTGGTCTCCTGCCATCTGCCTGGAGGCGCTTGATTTATGGCATTCCAAGCTCATGACAGATAGGATGGGCTGGTATGGTAAAGCTGCAAAATAATCCGATATCTTTTGGATTATTTTTGGCCTTGCAGCATTTCAGCCGAGGTTGCAAAGAAAGCGAACAACCTCTCGAACAGACCTGCACTTTCAGTTTCATTTTGATATAATTTATGTGCGATTGACCAACATGTCAGCGTCTGCGATATCTCCCACTCCTGACCGTAACTCCTACTAGATGAAAACAGCTGTGCGCTCCAGACGTGCATGAACTATTGTTGTGGAGCGATGAGTGATGGCTATGATTATACCGGTGCTGCTCATGTGTTGGGAATTAGCACAGATGACGGGGCTGATTGAATTACATGTGTGATGGAAACACGAGTGCCGGATGACCGCAGTCGGAAGAGCGCTATTTCTGTGTCCATCAGTTAAAAAGAGAGAGAGCCACCTAGCAACAGTCAGCAGTCAGTTTTTTTTTTTTTTTTTTTGAGGTGGGGGTGGAGGGTGCAGTTTTCCATTCATCGGAGATGGAAAATGCTTGCATAAATTGTTCTATTCATGAATGTTTTTCAGGAATTCTGTACTGGGCTGGTCCCAGTCCAGTATTCCAGTATCCTCCGGTGTTCCAGTACTCCGCTGGCACAGAGGTAAAGTCTCTAAATTAAGAGCTCCATCAGTAGAAGTCTGTCATCTCGGCCAATAATGTGATTTATTTCCTCTCTGTCTAATCTTTATTTGCAGCAGCTACAGTATGTCTGTCCAAACACACGCCAGGATACAGAACACACATATCTACAATCTCACACACAGACACCAGTGAATGTTACTCACATAAATATATAACACATTAATGAACAGCTGCACACCCGAGTCATTTTATATATGGGAGGTGCCACTCTACTACTGCATGTTTCTACCACTACTTCTACTACTACTATTTCCACTACTGCTACAATCACTTATTCTGCTACTACTGTTATGGATAACACCAGTTTATTCATTCTGCTCTGGCATCGTGACATAAAACAGCAGTTTCTCCATTAAAAAAAAGTCCCCCAATGATTTAACAGACTAACACCGTTGTCAAAGAGCTTGGAGGAGTAATAACAAAAGATGCTGCCATCAAGGGTGTTCATAGATGTCGTAGTTTCGCAATATCGGCTGACATCCTGCTTGTTTTTACTTCATTTCGTGTTGACTCAGCGCCATGTTCACGCATATATATTGGCCTTTATTGATTGGTTAGGGAAGATCGAATCCCCCTCCCCCGAAGGAAATCAGCTCGTGTGCATGGAACTGAAAATAGACTGTGTTCTAAAGTCAAACAACTACTGCCAGTACTATTACCCCTACTACTTCTAGTACTACTAGAACTTCTGCAACCATACTGTCACTACTACTACTTCTAGCTTTTGTATATAAAAACCAATTAGCTTTTATTAGCAGCCTCATCATCTACTTTATAGCTAATTATTATCATTTTTCTTCTCTTTGATGTCAGTCCTATGCAGATGACTGCCGCCGATTATGAGGCCAAGTTTCTCTTTATAATCTTCATCTTGATTACTAGCTATGCTTGGCCTTTGTGGCCCTGCACAGTGAGATGTGGAAGCTGGTGTACAGGGATCAGGTAGTAATCCCCCTGCTCTCACAAGCTGTCTCATACGATTATTTCAAACCGCAGAGTCCAGCACCGCTCAGCCATGATTTGCTCCCGGGCTTATTGATCTTCTTGGTTTTACCGCAGATGCTTTTATCTAGGATCACTAACATGTCCGTCGCTGTCAGTATTTTATGAATTTGGCATCAGAAGTGTAATTTCTTCCAGGTCAGATTTCTTATTAGTGAGTAGTAAACTGAGTGACCTCGTGAAAATGAGACCACATACCTTGATCTCAATAGTTGACGGAGGATTATCTTTGAGCTCTCTCCTGCTCTGCCACTCGTTTGTGGATTAACAAAGAGTCTTCCTGGAAACAGAAACTGCATGTTTCTAATCAATCTGCCACAAATTACAGGTTGAGCCCCTGGAATGATGTCGAGACTTTGATTTTCTTTGCACGTCGGGGCTCAGTCATCCATGGCCTGTGGCACTTGTTCCATTTTTAGATTGTGTTTTGTCGTTCACATGCCTTAAGGAATGTCTGCATTAAACCACCATGTTTTTTGTGTGGCGCGTTAATACCAGCGGCGCTGTCTGCCACTTACAAGTCTATTCATATACAGCGAGTGTAGTAACTAAAAAGAAACTTGGCTTGTGATCTTTGAAAGCAAGGATTTTATGGAAGAATTATCCTATCTTTATTCAAGAGCGCACATTTTCAGTTTGAGAGCATGATTTCTCCTTCTCGTGCTCAGATTTATTGTCCTCATGCTCACATTTTATGCTCACACTCAAAACTTATGTGCTCGCGCTCAAAACATGTCCTGTGCGCGCTCAGATTTTTCCTGCTCGCGCTCAAAACATGTGCTCTGCGCTCTTAAATTATTTCTGCTCTCGCACAAAACAGCACGTCCTCTCAGGTTGAAGTGTCTGCACAGACTGAAGGATGTCCCGCCCTGCGCTTAAATTAGTGTGTTTCACCAGCCAATAGGGAGACAGCTAGAGTCTGGCCCAATCTTTGGTGTGTTCCTTCACGCTTTTTGGACACTTCGCAGGGGCGGGTATATGGTCTGTTCATAAAACTGCCTCTCTTTAAAATACACCAATTTACCATACTAGCCAGCTATTTGAATCGTCACCTATTTAAAACACCTTTTTTTTGTTTGTTTGTTGCCTTCACTTTTATATTTAAAAACATATATATATATATATATATATATATATATATATATATATATATATATATATATATATATATATATATAGTTTACTAATATAGTTATTAGTAATATTAATGTTCTCAGTGAAGTATCTCACATTGTTATTACTGTTCAGCCACCACAGGCAGTAGCGGTTTTAGGTACGGGCGGACAGGGCAGCCGCCCGGGGCGCCATTTCGTGGGGGGCGCCACGAGCGCCTGACAATAACCTCGCGAATTTTCGATACAGCTCATTAAGACAGCGGAGCGGGCGCCCCCGTGGGCGGGGGGTTGACGAGGTAGAAGGGGAGCCAGACTGATCAGGGCGCACGGCGCATCCAGGGGCGCATGAGAAAATCTCAGTTCTATTTGTGGTAAAGATCGAAAGTAAACTAAAAATGATTGTACGAGTACTGAAATACATACGTCCTTGTAGGCAACTCACACAGTTGCAGACAAACAATCAAACAGCTACCGTTGGTTTCATTTACAGTACCAGTGTGTCTAGTAAAGCCTTTTTGCAGTTTGTTCTTCGTTGTATTTTTTACTTTACTGTGTCCTCTGCACTCTTAAAGCCAAACCTACACCTTTGTTTGTGTGAGCATTTTGAACATTTTCAACAGGGTTTTCACTAGCGCTCACCTCGCCTTGCCTCTGTGCGCATGCTGCACTGAGCAGGTGACTTTAACTGCATGTTTGGAGAGCAGTAAGAAGTCTCTCTGAAATTACATACAGTAAATATCCACCTTCAAAGTTGCTCTTACCGACGTGTGGAATTTCGTGCACTGGTGAGCTTAAGGTTGGGCTATATTTACCTTTTTTTTTTTTTCTAAGGTGGCAGCGACACTGCTGGATGCCTCATTACTTTGACTTTAGGGCGTATTTCAAGTGCAGAGGTAGAATAAGATGGCTGAACCTCAGTCTGATATAAATGATATCCTCCGCCGAACACCGCACTTCTCATCGTGATCTCTGGTCTGTGAACACTCACCCGATAACCGCCATTATCACTTAACCTGAAAAAGCTAACTTCCCTGTTTTTAAGATTCGCAGTGTGAAATCTGAAGAACTATGAATGTAACAAATGCTCAAATGTGTTATTTATTCACCAATGATGTTGGTGCAGAGGATCTACTCAATACAATGACATGAGGAAAAGCGAGCTTTGTTATTTACAACTGTAAGACAGCTATAGTTTAGATCTGTTGTTCAAATGATCTGCTAAAAATCTCTAAGCAGAGTCTCTTTAAGGCATTTACTGTCTTATTTTAGCATGCCAATACTTACCAATTATAACAAAACACAGATGAGGCTGATAAGAATGGCTAAACTACAGATATGCTCTTGTGCATTGCCTTCAACTGTCCTTCCTTTTTATTTACAGGTGCAAGTGTTAATTAGTTCCAGTATTCTCTTGAAATATGTTATTTTAGCTCAAACAAACAAGCCAGCTGTGATGGCATCCACCTGTCAATCAAAGCAGCCAAGCTGTTAATTACGCATAAGTGGAAGCCTTGATATGAATTGAATGGGTTAATTATAAAGAAACTCAGACTCAGTACAGTTGTCGTGAATGGGGAAATTAGCTATAGAGACCAAAACGTTCTTTGTACCAGGCTGTAAACATGTTTATCTCAGCTGTGAAGTTGGATGTTTATACTGTAGAGGTTAGAGATTGACTTTTTCTGTAGCCAGCCTCACGTGGCTGTTTGGGGAACTGCAGTTTTAAGCACTTCCACGTTGGCTTCGCTTCACAGCCACGGTGGAAAAATCGCAAAAGCAATATCCTCTTGATTTTCCTACACAAATGATGATTGATCCCTTTTCTCTTAGTCCATTAACATTTAATTTCTTAAGCTAAAAAAAAAAGTGCCTAGGCGGTGTTCTTGATTAATTTCAAGATTATAAATGCAAATACATGATCGTTGTCAGGTCTTCATGAATTCATCAAAATGTAAATTTCAGTGGAGAGCAGAACTTTTGAAAACTCTGTGTGTCCTCTCCTCGCTCCTGACAGCAAACCAACACCCCGGCCTAACCCAGACTTTACCATGCAGTGTACATATGTTTACATTTGGTTCCTCTGTAGGCCTTTCCAGATGCTGCTGCTGCTTTCTCCCCTCACAGACCCGGCTTCACTTTCCACCCACTGCTGAAATAAGAGACCACAGAGGAAGTATTCGAGCATGTCTTACTTGGCATTTCCTGGTCAGGGGCTGGACAGATTCTTTCACTCCTCTTTGCCCTTTCTGTCACATGTCCACCCTTCAGTTCACAACGTTTGTGTTGTCAGTACAGAGGGTTTTTTTAGGCACAATGTTCTCCTTGCTGCACTGTATTTAGATTTCTTTTTGCAGCTGTAAATACACACGTTCTTGCCAAAATCTTGTTGGTGTGCCTTCTTCGTGAGTATAATGATAGGCTGGATGGGTTTCTTTCTTTTTTTTTCTTAGCGAGGAGTACGGATATGAGAAATATCATTTGCACTGTGCAGTGTGCTCTACGGCACAGTTTGTACTTATTAAGCTTAATAGAAACAAGATGGCAAATCAAATCAGTGTTACTTACAAGCCAATCAATAACCACCTCCGGATACACTGGGGATTTGAGTTTTGGGACTTATTTTTGGATTGGGTCATAGAGGAAACATGAGGAAACAATGTTCCTTTGATAAATTTCAACAAATTATGTTAATAATGAGGAGAAACATATTAAAAGCGCAGCCTTTCTTTGTGCATGGTCTCTCTTTAGGTCAAGAGGTGACTCTAAATTGCTTGTAGGTGTGAAATGTTTATCAAAGTTTGTGGTTGGACATAACTTTCACCTTCACCTTTTAGGTTAATATAGTAAACAGAAAAAACAGCCTCTTATTTACATATTTGACAGTTGCAGGGCAACATTTTCTTATTGTGTTTCTGGCCACATGATGAATGTAAATCCAATATTCACTGTCTTTTTCGCTCTGTTTTTGGTCCCCACCAACTCTATTTGTCTCTTAAGCAGCTCAATGCTCTACTATATCCACCAGCTAATTGCTAACTGTCTGACTGCTGTTGGGCAGGTGGTGTTTAGTGAGCGTGTAGAGATTTTTTTCTCGCTGAAAACAGCTGGCTGCTGTGAAAATGACACTATGAGAGCAGTGAAACTGAGCCAAAACATTATTGTGGGCGGACAGCTAAACAATGAGCTTGATAAAGCCAAGAGTGAGCTGCTAGATCATCACTACGAGGGACGCATTTCACATTGTCACATTGTCATTTCATAATTTGTACTATAAAACAATTGATAATTTTAAAAAAAGGTAGGTGACTGTTTACTGATCAAAGCCCAATACTGTTCTAGTGCGCCATCACTCAGGCAGGCTTACTGGAAAACAAGCTAATGTTTGTGTTGATATATAGACCACAAATATGTAAGGCAGACATTTCATGTCAATGCTCTGGCAGGTATGCAGACAGAGAGAGCTGTGCCAGAATCAATGCCAAAAATGTGTGTGAGGTAACTTCGAAACAGAATGGCCCTGACATAGTTGAAGAAAACTGTACTTTACTTAATGACTTGATTACTTGTGTAATAAGTGCTTCAGCATGGTTCTAAAAAAATCACCAAAGAAGGACAGCAAACAAGTCAAATCTGTACACAAGGAAAAAACAAAAAAAGCTGATTTATGACAACAATAACACCAAACTGTGGCCAAGGAACGAATATAAAATCAATCTTTAACAACTGTGATGGTCACACATGCTTACATCATGATTGTTGCTGTGTAAGAGTGAACCAATGCTGGATGTTGGAGGCTGGAATATCTAAATATTTGCCTTCAGTCACATTAAGTATACAACAAAGATGCCTGAAACGAAAAGGATGTTTACTTCATGGAAATCAGCGTGTGCAAATGTTTGCGTTGAAGATGCATCCTTCCCTCCAGCTGAGATCAAACGCAGTGACATCTCGTCTCGTCACTGGAAATTAAGCTAAACTATTCCTCTTTTACAGACACTCGCTGTTACACCGTCTGGATGGATTGTTGCCGTGTTTGATGCATTTTATGGTGACATTTTACATGTATTTTTTATGGTAATGGGGATTTCCTGCAGCTAAAATGTAATTGCATTTATGTAAATCCTCAGTAAATGTCATCTTATGATTGCTGTCCCCAAAATGAAAGAGCAAGATTCTTTTTTTTCCCGCTGACATTCAACTGTCAGGGAGAAATCCAGCTGAAAAATTGTGACAATATTGCTCAACCCATGACTCTATACCACCGAAATAAATGTTGAGTTTTTCATTATTGTTGCGACTGAATGGACGTCACTTCATCACCGTCATGTGCATAACCGTATTGTGCACTGATGTACCTTTGAGTAAAAGCAGCAAGATTGCGTGTGCTCTCTCTGGATGGTTAAAAAGGATTCTGGGAAATGTCGAGAGGGTTTTTTTTTTTTTGTTGAATAGACATAAAGCAGATGGAAATGTACGGCTGAATTGAGACATTGGTACACATCATCTTTCAGTGTGAAATCATGGTGGCACTCAATAGATCTTGGTGAAGGGCTTGACGGGCCCCATATTCTGTGTCTACCTGCGTCATTCCCCACGTCCAGCCCTTCTTTAAATCTTCCAATTGATCAGGCACACTATAATTACTGGCTCCAGTGGAATTACTGTCCTTTGAAGGAGGAGGGATGCACTAATTTGAAGCCCTCTTTTTCCAGGCAGGTCTGATCCGGACTGATAATGGGGAGTTTTTCATCGAGCCCCTCGAGAAGGGCCAACAGGACGTGGAAGTGAAGGGGCGTGTTCACGTGGTCTACCGCAGGTCAGCCATCAAACGGGAGACGGGCCAGCGAAGGGAGGACCTCCACAATGAAGGTAGGCGAGGAGAAGCAGCGTGATGTCAGTGGAAACATAAAGCTCTGAGCGGGTTTGTGCGTGGGTGGGCACATGTGAGTAAGTGCATGTGTGTAAGGGCACTGGAGGTTCATAACAGCAAGGACTTTATAATGGAGCCTCATAGAATAGAATACAGCATCACTGTCCAAAATAAATACATGAAAATAATACATTAAAGCGCCTGTGGTTTTGTATGTTTAAGCCCATTTATTACAACTCATGTATAATTTAGACAGCTAACCATTTAATTTTTTGAAATTTGAATGTTTTTACTGCTTACAGCTGTTAGTTTCCGTTCATTTCTGTGTGATATGAACAGACTCCTACAACCACTGCAGTGAATATCAACTCTTTTATCAAAGTTACATTACAGCCATGAGGTAAAACTAGTTATTAAACCTTTAAAAGTAATTTTATATGTTTTATATTAACATCAGATCAAACTGTGTAAGAATCGTATGAAAAACCTACAGAGAATCATCACTCAAGTCTGCATTTCTCCTAAAAATCTATGTAGCATTTTAGTGTCTCTCAGGTCCTTGTTTTGGTTTTACAGCTCACAACTTTACTGTTTTGATTCAGTCCCACCGCTCAACCTGCATCGCCCCGTAGCAGTCCACTGCCACTTGCCCAGTACACAGGCAAAGTTAATGACTAGCCGGTGAACAAAGCGGAGTATTCAGCAGCTAAAGAACCAGATTTCTTTCTCAGGAATTGGTGGAGACCAAAAAAGGGCTAGAAGTATCCTCAAAATGGATGTTAACGTTGCTTCGTGTGTGCTAATTGTGTTAAAAGGCATTTAATTAGGAACTATCTCATCAAAGAATAAGTAAGCAAGTAAGTCTGACTGGACTACCTATAACATTAGCTTTTTAACCAGGTATTACGGACATATTCTGAGTGAGCTAACCCTTATTTCAACAAAGCAATAATGCAACACTGACGAGAAATAGTAAATGCTTGGTATTTATTTAGATCACTCATGCAAATTAAACCACAGGAGCCCACATACTGAATTGAAATGAAATAAAACTTGTGTTTGGAAAAATACCTCTAAAACCATGGTTAAATAAAATATACATTATTTACAGTTAAAGAGCTAAAACTTGCAAACACGCCAGTATGGTGCTTAAATTCTGCAGCTTCTAAACGTCTATCACTGCTCTGTATTTATTAGACTTAGCGGCAGAGGCGGTGCTCTCTGGTAAAGTGAGGAATGCTGGGCTCCAGTGGTAGTACTGGGGACCAGGGAGGGTGGGGGGGTGTGACCTTTTTTTTTTCTTTGCAGTCAAACTCCATCATGAATTCCTTTTCTATTCCTTTCTTGCAACAACAATAGTTTGAGCATCTGGTGGATGACTCTCAATGTACTCACTAATTCACTCCATTTCCCGGTGTCTGTAGCTGTAAAACTGATGTGTGGGTCTTTTCATTTTTATTCCACAGCCCTCTAGTGCATACATCCTCAGAAACAATCTCAATCGAGTGGCTCATTCACATTTTCCAAGCGTGCTTTTCCTGCGCTTTGCCGCCCTCATTTATCTTAATAGGATAGATTGTGTTAAGCGATGCAGCTGTTGGATGAATTTGCATTCAGCCTTTATTTCAATACTGTTGCCACTTTTACCTTTTCCATTACTGTTCACGTCACATCTACCCAAATTACCTCTAATCATCAACTAACTCTAACAAGATGTTATTCACAGAGGGAAGCATTAGTGTACTTCATGTGTGGCCAAACTCATCTTACACTGGACTGTAAAGAAAGTTACCCCTAACCCTACTGGGGTTTTTGTCCCATATGATTGCACCAACCTCCCAAACAGCTGATGCCTCTTCCACAACAGCAAACTCTAGAATAATTTAACCAGTGCAGTCAAAAAGACCAAACTGAAATGACATTTTACACTCTGTCACTCTCTCGGTTATGTCTGAATATGCGGTATTAAAACACCACTCCAGTTTTAGTGCAATACTGCGGCCATAAATATGGACAGTTGTACGTGTTTATTTGCTATAATTATATCACTGATAAATAAAAATCAGCGAGTCAACAACTCAAGACATAACAGCCTAACAGCAAAAAGCCCTTTTATTACAAAACGTCAGCCCATGATTTACTTTTCTCCGGCAGCTTCTTGCTCAGTCCCTCTCCTTTTCTTTTCTCAGCTCATGTCCTCTTCGGTCTTTTCACTTCTAGACCAGAGCTGGGCAACATCTCCTCCTTTTCTCTGTGGTCCAAAAATGCTTGTGGTACGAGTATAACAATAACACTGCTCTGGTGCTCTGAGCTCACAGTCCGGGCAGCCCAGCTAACAAACTGAGCTAACAGCAGCTACAGTTTGCAAATAATGAACATAAGGAATTCTTGCTGGTGACCGTACGCAGAGCACAAAGTTACATAGTCCAAGAACTTGTGAATGGGGCACGAAGCGGGAATGACAATTTACCTGATTACAAATCAATGCAGCATGCAGATGATTGTAGTAAGATGATTTACTATCTGATATTTGATGGTAGACACATTGTTGCTTATTATTTACAATAACAGATTTGCAAACAATTATTTTTTCACTGCTTTGTCTAGTTGACAAACATTAATTTTAATTAACAGGTGAAAATAAGTTCTCATTTGTTATGCTACATTCACATTTACTTAGAATAAAGTGCGTGAAGCCGACTGAATGGTCTTTGCAGAATACTTTTCATTCTTTATTTTCATTCTTATACTACGTTGTACTTCTGAAAACACCTCATCCAATGGCTTTCCTGATCTGCATACGATAATGTGTCATGTCCCCATTTGTATCTGGCAGTCTTGAATCACTGCCGCCTACAAACGATTGCAATAGTTCACAGCTTCAACCGAAACGCATGAATATTTCAACAAGGCTTGCATCATTTTCGGCCAGACATGTTCCCTGTGTCAACACTTTCTGCAATCACATTTAAGAGTGTCATTATCTCCATCAAGGAGATCATACGTCAGTGTATTTATCGCAGCAGAACATCAGAATGTTGTGATTTCTGCTATTTTAATAAATTGCCGCTAAAGGTAATTGGTGCACGGATCGTATAATGGCCTATTAATATGTGTGTTTTCATTCAGATCCAGATGCAGATATGAAAAAGGCTGTTTTGCAGTCTTGAAAGGGATACACTATTGCCTCTGTGGCTCTGTGATGTGGTGATAGCGGTTATTTTTATTATTATTATTTTTTTCATCTCAAGACACCGATTTTCTGTCACAGTTGTGAAATTACACCCTGCCCTAACAATGTGAACATTCAAATTCACACAATTCATGACTTTAAATGCTGCATTTCAACTCTAACATCCATAGGTAGCCAACACACTACAAAACAACAGCTGAAGCGCTTTATTACAGTATGTGGAAATGTTACAACTCAGCCGGGATTCATGCTCTGAATGCTGTACGCTCTGTAGGCCAACGATTTATGAGTCGAATAGGACTATTGTGACTATAGATTGAGGGATCACAGGCCTGTCAATAGTCTCAGAGGACTCCTGCTGAGCATCCTGAGATATTTCTATGTCAGGTTTGACACAGACATATATTACAAAATCTGAAATAAGAGAAAGAAACATCGTTGTTCCACAGTTCATTCATTGACTTGTTTATGTCCTGGCCATATTTTGTAGTGGCAGACTTTGGGATCGCAAACCTCCCCGAGGCTCTAGATGTCGTCGAACATAAACTATCGGAGTCGGAGCGGAAGAGAAGGCACGCGAAGAAAGACGACTACAACATCGAGGTGCTGCTGGCTGTGGATGACTCGGTGGTACGCTTCCACGGCAAGGAGCATGTGCAGAATTATGTTCTCACACTCATGAACATAGTAAGTCTTTCCTCGTTTTTTAAATAAAATGTTGCATCCAATTCTCAAACCTGCTGCTTCTTTATGCAAACTCCAAAAATGAAATATCCAGTGCTGCAACTAACCGTTATTTTAAATATCCATTGATGTGCTCATTATTTTACCATCGGACAATCAAATCAGTCCATAAAATCATTTCTGTTTTTCTTAAAGTCAAAGTCTTATAATTCCCTGATTTGTCAACATTATTATATTACAATTTCAAAGGGAGCAAAAATGTACAATGAGAAGCTTGATCCGGTGAATTTTCTGGCATTTTTGCTTGAAAAATGATCAATAGTCACCAATATTGTTGTGCTTTTATCTTCCTGTGGAGTTATTTTTTCCTCCTTGCCCTCACTGATATCAGACCTCACCACAGTCCTCCGCAGACCCCCACTTTCTCTAGCTGTTTATGGATTACCGATGAGAGGAGGGGAAAAAAAAAAAAGAAACTTTCAGCTCATTCATTACGGGTTCTACCAGCTCCTACCACCATAATCTACTTACTGGACCCAAATCCCTCAAGTCAGATTTTCACAGGGTGCTGGTTTCACTCTGTAACAGTTACCATTTGGACCCTGCATGGTGGTCTGATTAGCTGCACTAGACCAATTAGAAAGTTGAGTGAGAGCTGTGCGGGACAGTCATGGAAACCAGCACCAGAAGTCCCCTTGCGCTGCCAAGCTCCGCTTATGTGGAATGATGTGTTTATTTAATTAGGATATTATATTCACATTCCATTCCCGAATGTCTTCGGCAGAGAGAAACGTCTGATTTTTAATGACCATGGCTGATTAAACTGTAAAGTGGCTGCGAGAGCGTGCTCTGTAATTGACGGTCTTTAGTGTCTAGTGCTCTCTGATAAGCACTTATGAGTATTTCAGATCACTGGCAGGAGAGGTGAACTCAAGGGAGTCCTTGGGAAGGCATTGACAAGTAAAACCGAGTAGAGAAATGTAGTATATTTCTTGCTTCTTCTTATAGCTCCATTTACTCTAAGTAGCATTTGATGAGAGAAATGTGCAACTTCCAGAAAGAAAGCCACAGTTCAAACAAATGAGGGTCTAAAGTCTTTAGTTCCACTCGTAAGCCATGGGCTTGCTGTGTCTGAAAGAGCTCTGCCCATTCAAATCCCTCTGAATCCCTTGCTCCGTGGCTGCAGAATGTGTAGTACCACCTGGAGAAACTCTCCCTGAGGGATTGATTACTGAACATCCTGTCTGCGCGAAGCCAAGGTGACTGCTGAGGTGCCTGCCGCACAATGGCTGTGTTGTTTGAGCACGGACCAGGTTTTGTCCACGTCGGTGTGATGCTGTACACAAGCCAGGGACACCTAGCGCCTGTAGCCCACAGCTGCTACTCTCATTTTCAGCCACAGCAGTCTGATTCAACCCCTCCTCCTGGCTATGTAATTATCCCAGTATACGTGGGGTTGGTCCCATCCTTCAGCAGGACTTATCATAATGTTTTGACCCGGGGTGCTGTCAGGACAAAATATGCAACTTCAGTGTTTACAAAAGTCGTCATGGAACTTTTATGATGCTATTTTTTTGATGCTGTACGCATTTTTCAACAGCTTCTCTGTTTCGCTTCCAGCATAAACAAAAGTATATAGGTCAGTATAGACCAGTCTAGGAATTTGAGCTCGTAACAAATCTGGAAGAACTTGGGGTCACTCGAGTGTTCTTTGCAGCATTTATTGACCTGAATAGGCTTCTGTGAATGGAATATTTGCTTAAATGCCTTGGGTGTAACCCTGCGTCCCAGAGCAAATTTGGACTTGAGCCAAGATAGCCTCTCTTTAGTGACAGAGCTTTTGTTCTGCACCGCCATAATTTTTAGCCGGACAAAGCTAAGTGACACATACTTGTTGGTGTTTTAGCAAAGAGCAGCACTCAGTTATTCTGTTTGCCATATCCAAACCTTATATCTTTTATGAGTCTGCACAAGAAGAAGATACTGAAGGAGCCCGAAAGAGGACAGAGATTGTGGACACGTATATATGACCAAAAAAAAACATCAATCCTAGAACTAAATTTAGATGTTGGAGCTTCGGTTCTCACATCTCTTCTTTACTGAACAACAAAGATTTCATGACTGACCTCAGCAAAACAAAGAAAAAGAAAGCTGCTGCTTTGAAGTGGAAACAGCCTTGATGAGGTCTGCATGTCTGAATGCTTTCTAGTTATTTGTTTGTTTGTTTATGCAGCATCTTAGCTGTATGCATGGCTGGTTCTCCCTGTAATTACACAGATATGAATGCCCATATGCTGTCTCTCATGTTGGATTTGTTATTTCATGAAGAATTACTCGTAGGGCTTTGGTTCGCACAGTTTCATCATTAGCTGGAGAGGTTAAAGCATATGGCAGCTGTTCAGATCTTCCACTGTAAATGTCTTCCAGCTCAAAGCGCTTTACAGTACGCATCTCATTCACACACATTCATACACTGATGTCATCGGCTGCCATGCAAGGTGCCAACTGCTCAATCAGTTTTAGCAGCTAACCATTCGATTCACAGCCGATTTTCTGATTAGTGGACGACCCGCTCTGCCTCCCGAGCCACGGCCGCCTCGAGCATTCTCACTGTAGCATTATCTAACTTCACCTCTGGCCTCTTGTGATTACAACACCAGTAATTCGATGACCTTTGGCAAATTAGTGTCGCATGTTAAAAGAGATACTAGATAAAAAGCATCAGTTTAAACATCAGCGTAGATGTTTGCAGCTTCTAATTAAATGTGAAAGTAGATGTCAGTACTTTTCATAAACGTGGTTTCACAAAAAACATAAAAAATACTGTAAGAAAACACACATTCATCAAAAACAAATATAAAGGTGACACAATACAGTCCGAGTAATAAACTGGATAAACACCAATTTGTAAAAGTTATTTCAAAATTTAGCATTTGCCCTCTCGACATTGCACTGAGGGGGCGGTTGTTCGTAGTGCTGTGGTTACTACAGGGAAAGCGTGATGTTACTTGATTCTGAGCATGGAGCAAGTACATTTTCACACGTTTTCTGCCCAGATTGTTGGTGCAGAATTCAGGGTCAAACAATCTGAGTCAGGAGAGACAAACTGTAGAAGATCTTCAAAGTAATGAAAAGCAAACTTATTCTACCTAGGGGGTATAATGTAGGAAGGACTGTGTTTATTATTGGTGCTTTAATAATTAAAGAGTTCAATTGGACATGAGGTTAGCAGATAAGAAAAAACGATATTTTTCATTAAGCTGTGGATCATATGAAGATAGGAGATAGAAGAGTCTGACACTGGTGGTGGTGGAGTTAAAGAACAGTGAATGTTGAGGTGGTGGATTACTTGATCTGATTGACAGAATTTCGGTCTCCAGTAATGCGGACCGAAAGATTCTTGGTCAGATACAGTATGGTGATGTCAGAATTGCAAATGAAACACGATTAGTTTAATAAAACTGTAGAAAAACAAATTTAAAGCAGCTCCATTTATGCCAACCCAGTGCTTAAATGTCTAATATAAAAACATTGGCAAAGGCTGCACGTAAACCCTCTAATATTAAAATGCTCTGACAATCAAAAAAGTAATTGTTTATTGTGATTGTTTATGGCAGCAGAGCAGTTTTAGCATGGCGTTGTTGGAAGAATATATTCTTCCTTTCAGCTATATCAACAACTAGTTAAGAAACCTTCTAACAGTTGCTTGGTAACTGCCTTTCTGGCTTTTTTTTTTTTTTAAATTGAGGGCAATTTTGCGATAAGGTGGTAGTCAAGGTAAAGTGTTTCTTAAGTAGAGGCTGAATTGGGCAAAATCAATCCACTCGGCAGAATTGAAGAAATCTCACATTCTGCCTTTTTTGCTTCAACAAAACGTTTGTCTTGACATTTTTGAAAAGCCCAGATGTAACTAATAAAAACAATAATTAATTGAATGATGCATTGTTGTGCAGGACAGGCTGTGCAAATGTTTCTTATTTTGCTTCGCGTGGAAGATTTCTGGATAAAGTAAAATTCCTTCAGGTTTATTTTACTGTTTCTGAGAAATGTCTTGTATTCTGTTACCCGCCGTTTCTATGGAGCAGTCTTAGTCCGAGTGAGTCGTAGTAAAAATCGAAATCCTTCCTCATTGCAGCACAACAAGCACAAACACAACAGCAATGTTGCTGAATTGACCCTGAATTCAAAAGTGAAATATTTATTTTTGTTTTAGTACTCGTTAAAGTGCATTAACAATAAGGTGAATGTAATCTAATTTGTCAGTCACACTGACTATGGTAGAAATCAACTGGACTTACTTTTAAAACCTTCCACTACAACTCTAATTCACCATTTGATAGGAGTCATTCTCAATAAAAAGACAAAATATTGCACAAAATGATGATGAATTATGCCCAGATGTTACATTCATTATTTTATAAGCTAGTAACTTAACAAATCAAGTTAAATTTACGAGTCTCTTGCATGCAGGGTCGACCCACATACCCTTAAAGGCTGTACAACATATGTTTCCTCTCAGTAACAAGTTCAGAAGTCACGTGGAGAAATGTGAGGGTGCTTTGTGGAGCTAAATGACTCCGTGTTTACCAATCGAGAGTCGCCCGGTTTGTTTGGCTCGTTGTTAATTACAAACCATAACCAACATGTCCCAAATAAAAGACTTTTTGATTTATGGAAAAAGAAATATTCAAACCTTATTTTCCTCTGAACTTTATTTATCAACCACAAAGCGAAGCAGTTGATTGACTTTATGGGGCCCCGACGTATAGCGAGGCCATGGATTAAGTACCTACATACCACGGCATTATTACAAAGCAGTTGACACATTTCTGGGTCAGGCTTTTTTTATTTTTTGCCATTGCATAACAATGCAGGTTTCGCTGGATGGTTGCCAGCATATTTCATCATGATTCCAAGCTTGTTGTGAGGAATGGAAACTCCCCGATGGTTAGACAGTCTGCTTCTGGGACGCTGTACCTCAGAAATCAAATCTGTCAAAGCAGCAACATTCAAACAGCACAGTCATGTATTTTTTTTGCTGCTGATCACTATCAGAACACAAATATTTGCTACTTGATAGCAGATTAATTTGGCTTGATACTGTGTTGCGCAAACAACTACAAGCAGCATTGATCTTTTAAAAGCTGCAAGAAATTCTTCTTCTCCGTGCCTTTGATTATCCTCTGTATAGAGCATCAAACACTAGCGTGGCAACATGAGCTTGCTGTATTAAGTTCGATAATATCACACACAGATTCTTTAGAAACTCGCTTCCTTTTTCCCAACCCTTTTAATGTCAGAGAAGGCCTCTTATTTGCATTGTTAGAGCAGTCATTATTACCCTCTTGGTTTTTTTCTTTCAGTACCTACTTAACGAATTAACATCCATTAATGCATCCCTTCAGAAACTGTAGATTGACCCAAGAACCTCTGCTATTGTTTCGTAATCGTGAGTTAAAAAAATCCTGCCCGCTGTATTTGACCTGAGCACTTTCTTTCCTCACAGACTCGACTTCAGCGTGTCTGTATTAACGCTCTGCTTTCTTTGTATTCTCCGCCCCGCGTGTTGTGCTCAACGCAGTGAGACACTTCATCAAATGCACTGTGCTTCTTTCATCCTTTAGATCACTGGCAGACGTTTTTCTTCATTTTCTTTCAGGTTGATGAAATCTACCACGATGAATCTTTGGGAACCAACATCAACATTGTCCTTGTCCGCATGATAATGGTCGGGTACCGACAGGTGATTATTTTCTATATGTTCTATATGTTCTATAAGATATTTGGTTCACAGACAAGGACTGTGTTTGACACTAGGAATATTGTAGATACATGGATTTCTGCTTATAGCACAACAGTGATGTACTGTCTATGATTGCATTGTTTGTTACTGCCTAGAGGAAGTAAAACGGCATGCTAAGCTTGCCACCATGACTGAATAGAAAAAATAAAATAAAACGGCAGCTTCATTTTTCCAGACACTCCATCAGCTTTACTAGTATTGATGTGCCCTGAGGCGAGATTTTATACAAGACCCCAGCTAGATAATAGTTGTTGACAACATAGAAAATAAAATACTGAAATAAGCAAAAGGGATACTTTGATTGACATTTAATTATTGGTTTCTTGCAGCGACTTACATGAGCGCATCAATACTGCTCTCACCTCAGTGCAGTAAATATGTAAGCTGGAGCCAGCAGGCAGTCAGTTTAACTTAACGCCTTTCAAGAGTGAAAACAGAGGGAAGCAGCTAGCCGAAAACCTGTATAACAAGTAGTAAACTTAGTGAGCTGCTTCCCTGCGTGTGTGTTTTTATGCTGAGCTAAGATAACCCTCATTACTGTACATGTGCAAGAGTGCTATTGATTTTCTCATCTCGTCTCAATTCTCAGCAGGAAGGTGAATAAGCTCTTATTTGCCTGAATGTCAAACTGTTCCTCATAGACTCAGTCAGCATGTTTTTCATGCATTTCAATGACGGGATTACAGCTGGCTTTATGGAAATAATCTGATTTCTTTAACATTATGTATGAAACCAGATTTCTGTGAACTGGGGAAAAGGCTGATTAGAGAAACCTGATCTGGACTTGACATTTTTTTGTATAGAAATAATGTATTTCAAGACAGCTGTCTACATCAAGCATGTGCATGACAAAGACAAAGATGGGGAAGGTATCACTTTGACAGCAGAGCAGTTGGATGAAAAGAAAAAAATGAGGCATGTAGTGATGCGTCCCAGTGTTTACAATCATTAGAAGTTGGACTAAAACTGAAAGTAACACAAACCTAATAAAATCTAAATAAAGTTTTTACCGCTGAAAATGTTGCAATTAGATATTGTTTTCTAAAACTATAACCAGGTTACAACAGTTCCTGCATTAACCTTGTTTCTTGTGTGCATGTTTGCACACAGCAGGCTTAACTCTCCAAATTTGGCCTCCTAAAAATATCTGTAATATTTCCAAAATATGTTACGGTGCGAAGGTGCTATAAGAGAATTATCAGAATTAACAGAATAATCTATGGATTCAATTATGGCAACAACATAAAAACAGAAAATTTACATTTTCAATGCATGGTCCTCCCCCCCTCCACCTGTTCCCTTCCCTGATGGGTTAGCAGCATGTGATTTGAAGACGCCTCGGGTCTACTCAGTGCGCTGCAATCACTGTTTGATTGACAGGTACAATTTGCCTTGTTATACTGTGCTACTGTAAAAATAATACCAGCAATCCTGACACATTTAAACTTACACATACCTAATAGATCGTTTCAGCGATTAACGGTGACACCGCTCAGCGCTCCGTACTGTGCATTAGTGTTAGTCAGCTGTGTTGTGTGACCAGAGTAGGACCCCAAAGCAGAGACAGATCACGTGAAGGTGTTTAACAAAAAGTCACTTTAATGTAGTAAGTCCACAAAAATTGAAAATCAAAACAGGTAGAAAGGCACTGCAAAGAGCCAATGTCCTCAAAAAACCAAACATAAAGCGACCCTCTCAGGTGGAGAACTTAAGCAAAGGTGATCTTCTCTCCGGGGAACAAAGGAACCAGACATGCGGTTGGAGCACAAGGGGAGGTAATACTCTGGCGCTGCAGTCAGGGGAAGCCAGGCCTAAAAGGAGGAGGGAAGAGGCTGATAGGCTGAGGGGTGAGTCTGTAGGCAGGAAAAGGGAGGGGCCAATCACACCTCTGCACCTGCAAGAGAACAGGAAGGAGGAGGGGAGAGACACGGAGCACCAAAAGGGAAAAACAGCACAAAACAGACAGAACCAAACCATGACAGTCTGATTATAATGATGCAACAGACAAACCAAATGTACACAATGTGGAGCACGAACATACTGACATCGTCCCCATCGGGCATTTGTAACTTTAATGAAGTATTTAGAAGCAGCTGCTGCATGTTTCATTATCCCACATTATATAATAAACTATAAATACATTCATTTGCTGCTGCGACATGTACAGTGTTTACATTTCAACAGGTTATGTATGGCTAAATGTGTTTCTGCTCATTTACTGTGACTTCATATCACCTTGTATGCGTTTGGTTGTTAGCAATCTGCAAAATATGTACTAATGAGGTGTAATGAGGTATAATGTGCTGCCCTCACTTGCCTATCTATCCTTTAATGCCTGTTAATCAACATATCTGACTGACGCTGCCAGGAGACTGGGTATTTTGCTTCTCTTGTCTGGTTGCCAAAGCAGAGAGATGCTGTTTACACAGCAGCCGTTATATGAACTCAAACATGTTGAAGTCGCCACCAGCCATGTGTGCACGCACACAGGAAAAGATAGACAGCATGTTTTGCTATTGGCCTCCGGATGCTTTCATTTCTCCCGGCCTCATACACTCAATGTTGTCAATCAGAGCGCCATTTCATCCTCCGCTGAGTTTTGTTGTTGAACTGGATGGGGTTTTTATAACACGGGAGGGAGACTAAACAGAATAATTCTTTCCATTTCCACTTAATATTTGTTATGCTATTCCAGTTTCCAACAACAGTTTCCAATTGGAAATCATCTGTCTGCAGCTCTAATTCAATTGTGACACTCATGCCAGTTTGAGAAAAAAAAAAAAACACACACACCCACACACAAACAGGGCTGTTTTTTTATGTTCACAATGCAAATGTGAGAGACACATTGAGCAGAGGGGAAGCAATATCCGCTCTATATGTCATATACTCATATTTATATTAGTCATTTATGATGCTTGCTGTGCTCTGCTGTACTGTAAAATCCTGCAGCTATGCCTGGAAAAAGAACAAGTAAAGTGATAACCAAGAAAAAAGACAATCAAAGAGATATTAACGCTACAAAGACTTTTAATTAGTGACTATCATGGAAATAATTTATCATAGTTACTTTAATTGAGTTACCACTTATAAAGGCATATGCTCAAAGTAGATAAAAGCTTTCACTCTCTCTACAGCACATATTCAGTATACTGTACATTAACTGCATTTCACAGTGAAACCCTTATCAGTGCCCTTGCTTTTGTTCTCAGTCTTATCTTTTGTCTCAGTCTAGGACTATAATAAACTCATGTTTAAGACTATACTAAGACTATAGACTTGGCTAAACTTGATGAATTAAAAGCTCGTCTTCGTGTTCCTGCAGTCTATTTGCCTGATCGAGCGTGGCAACCCATCCCGCAGCCTGGAGCAGGTGTGTCGATGGGCCAACACGCAGCAGCGCCGCGACCCCGACCACGCCGAATACCACGACCACGCCATCTTCCTCACAAGGCAAGATTTTGGTCCCGCAGGTATGCAAGGTACTGTATTTTTCTCGATCGAGGCCTGTGCAGACTGAATGCTGATATCTGCTTCCATTCACAAAGGGGTTTGGCTTCAAGTCTCGCCCAGGTAAGGTCGATGGAAACTTAAAAGAGGCTGCGTTTGAGGTCACAAAAATCCAATTCTGCTCACGGCGACCTCACAGGATTATAATTACTTTCCAAAACCTTGCTGACTTGATGTCAATGCCACCCTGGATATGAAAAAAATCAGATTGATATTGTTGAAGAAGGTTTTTGGCATGTAGAGAAAAAACAGAAATGTATGTTAGCGTATCATTTATGTAAACTAACTGTTCTTTTTTTAGTCTTTACTCAGTTTTGTAAAGTTCGGTATGAACTTTTCTTCACTCACAAATAATGTGTCGACAGTTCTCAGTCCTAATAACACATGTATGCAATCAGCATGAGGAGTTTTGTACCATACATGTCAGTTTAGCATTTGTCTCACGCTGTATTTCTTCTTTTCAGCCCTTCAAAGCACAATTTGAAGTGAGCAGCCTAACTTCCAGAGAAACTGGGGTCCAGAATGAACAAACCTCTGTGCTCAAGTTCAATATCTTGCATCGACCCGTGTATATTTTTAACTTTTAAAGCACAAGTGTCATGTTTAAAGGACAAACCCAAAGCTACCTGGTTTGTTTGTCACACCTCCGGATGTTGCCATAGCTGCCGTTGTGTTATGTTCATAACAAGTCAGGTTTCTATGGCACCTTGTGCTGTGTTGGGCTGGACCAAATGCTGTATCTCGGGGTCATGAACAGACATCGCACTCCCTTGTCAAAGTTTAGCTGTGAGAGGGATTTCTGTATCCAAATACAGATATTGGTGTGTGGGATAAATCCACTGAGTTTATGGAGTAGATGCAGAGCTACTGTATGACTCACACGTGAGTTAAGATATGTTTTTGGTCTGCTCGCCTGACTGATTTCCTGCTGCAGTGTTTGAGTTTGTCAACCAGATGACAGAGACCACATCTCTCCTCACTCGTGACATCAGCAGTATAGAAACTGATTCCAAGCTGCTGCTGCTGCACCTTTTTTCGCTTCATTGTGCAAAGCTCCCACTGACCTCTTCATGGGAATGTGATCTGCATTCTCCTGAATCCCCCTTTTATCTGCCTTTTTCGGATAAAGGGTCATGCTCCACAGCTGCTTTCATGTTTTCGCCATGTCACTTGCAGCACTTAATGTGTCCATGTTGTTGTCATTCATGAAGAGAAATATCAACCATTTGGATCAAACGTCCTCATGATCAAAAAAATCTGAAACAAACCATTCTGCTACGACTGAAATAACTTGTTTCTCTTTTTCAACACCAGCAAAATAATAATGTACACGCTTTTCAAGACGGCTGTCTGTCTGCTGCATTTTCTGCTTTTTACCTGCATGCCAAAAAGGTCTTCCCATGGTCAGAAAGCATGAAAATTATCTGAAAAAAAAAAAAAAAAAGGCCGGAAACCAGCGTGCTTCTGAACCAAACCAAATGCGCTAAGCTGAATCGCTGCACACCTCTTGATCGAGTTATGTTTCATCATGTTTGTGCTTTGCTTAAAAGTTGGGTGAAATGTGGGAAATGTTGCAATGCCGGGCAGATGTCTGCTGGATAATGATGCCAGGCTTTCGAGCTTGCTATTTTAAATCGGGGCTTTCGTTATGTAAAGTGAGGAGATGTTTACCGTGCAAGCTGTCATGTACTGTAGGAGATTCAGGCTTCTTAACCGCCCCATGGTCTCCATAGTATCTGCTGTTAATTAGTGCTAAAAGGTGCTTTGAAGATGTTTTTTCACATTGACATAAAGTACTTGAATTCAGCTCTTAAGTACAATAACGTCACATCATTTTCCACCTGAGAATGTCCTGACCTTCATCCTGGTACTTGATTATTAGGGTTGTGTGGTCTTTTCCGTTGCCCAGGTTACGCTCCAGTGACAGGGATGTGCCACCCACTGAGGAGCTGCACTCTGAACCATGAGGACGGCTTCTCCTCAGCTTTTGTGGTTGCTCATGAAACTGGCCATGTGTGAGTAATGGCATGACGATGAAAGCACCAGCAGAGTCTCACGGGATCTTACTGCATCCAATTAAGCCGAAAGGTTTTTGCACAGTAACCGTAGTCTGTAATTATAGGCAGAGCGCTTTAACGGGACTCTTTTGTCTTAAAACAAACAATGTGTGTGCATGCAGGAAGATCAGCTTAGTTAGCTGCATTAGAATATATTGTTGTGTTGTTTACGTGCATTTACTCAGTGTCTACTTTATTAGGTACACCTGTACAGTCTAATAATGTTGGGCCATGCAGTGTATTTAGTCGTGCTTGCAAGGTTTAGTGTTGACACTGGCCTTGCACTGTATTCAGAGGAGTTTCTAGTATGTGTCCTTGTTGCCATGTATGTAAAAGGGAAGGACAAGACTCTCAATATAATGCAGTGCATTATATGATTGACCTTTAACTGTGGCCTTAATAATTAACATAAACGTTACACAATGTCAACCAAAACTGAACATTGTGGGCTTTGTAAAGATCCATGTTATGGCAAAGCTGCATTAGACTGTACCTGATAAAGTGACCACTGAGTGTAGGTTGTGTACTACTAAAATATTAACTGGGCAATATTTTTGGATACCACTTTCCCTTCCAATTTTAAGATTATCGGGTGGTTTGAGTGGATATTATGATCGTGGTGCAGTGTCACCACAGGGGAGGTATAAAAATCATATCTAAACATTGAAACAATAAAACTGGACTATTAAAAAGTATTATCAGGACATGTAAATTAATTATATACCAAAAGTTTTAGTAATACTACATTTTTAATATCCACTGGACTCTGTCTGTAGAATTCATTATAACACAACCAAATACTGAAAGTTAACTTTTAATGCTTCGTCATATTCTTGTTTACTTATTTTTTAATCAGATATATTTTTATTCAGTTGTTTGGGTATTTTACTCCATAGACACACAGTCAATATCCATTTAGGAGTTTTGACTCAACAGGCTGCATCTGCTCCCTTTGAACTTTGTAACTTCGTGACTCAGTGCCAGCGATTATGAACCACAGTTATTCTACAATTTCATGCTCTCTCTGCCATAACAGGGCTGTAAAGGTTGTCTTTTAGAGAAACGTCAATGACCTGTGCCCCCCGCTGTGACACGGAACATCAGAAAATTGTGCAGACAGATTTAATTGACTCGAATCGCACAGAAGAAACACGTCACTAACCTCTTCGTTCACTAAAAGTTGAGATGGTGCAGACGCCATTCCGTGCCCGCTTTGAGACATGGTCGACAAAGCATGACTAACGCATTGAATGAAGGCAAACTGGATGACGTTGACGGTGTCATGGCATCTCTGGTTCAATGGTTTTAGAGTGCTTATTTGCTAATGTGCTAAAAATCAAACACTGCTGCCTTCCGATGCTGAATATTTCTCTCAGACTGCGCGTTTTTTGAAAGAAATCACAAGTCTTGATCGGCACTCAAACTCTGATCCAGGAGGAAATTTAAGAGAGTTTAGAGATTGAACTGCACTAAGAGTTTATGTGTTTGTCATACTTTATAAATGCTCCTTACTGCCAGCTTCAACTCTAAAATAGTTTTTTTCTAGATCTCTGTTCTTGGTTACACTTGTGGCTAGACTGAGTCATCCTGTTTAATTAGAACCATTATTATTATTATTTCTTTTTTAAATCATAAAGTAAGTTTTGTTTTACGCCCTCAAGCAGCTCAGTGTTTCGTAGGAACAGCTGTATCCGCCTTGGGTTAAAACCAGACATGACTAGCTGGGTGACCTGTCTGCCTCCTCATGTCTGCGTGGGTTTCCTCCGTGTGCTCTGGTGGAAAAACATAAGCTGGTTAAATCAGTTGAAAAATACAAATTCCCAGTACGTGCGGATGTTCCTCTGCAGGTTTTAACACTGTAATAGACTGGTAACCTCTCCTGCTTAAGCTTTCCAGGACCCTAAACAGGATAAGATTTAATAGTTGAATGGATATATTATAATAAGGAACGTATAGTATGGTCTCCACGAAACAGTAGAAAATTTAAAAGCTTTTATTATATATATACATATATATACAATAAGCAAAGGCTTCAGCACACAACCAGATTACACCTGTCTGAGCATTTTAGCATCTTTCAGCTCATTGTTTTGATTTTACCGCCCACAACTTATTTTGGTTCGCTCTCACGTCTTTTGTGGGATTATTTTTGTCTGCAGCAGACTGCTGTTTCAGGCTAAGGTTCAATAAGTCTGAAGCTGCTTTCACCTCAACATAAGTTTGATCAGAACACTGCAGAGCTCCACGTTACAAGTACAAGTGAAATAACTTCAACAAGAGACAAGAAAATAAAAGAAAAAAACAGCATGTTTATTTCATTGATATTATTTTCATCCAGAAATTTTCTTCAGCCTACTCACTTAAACTCTGATCCAGGGATTTGAGAAAAATACATGATGTTTAAAAAGCCGCGGTATGCAATCAAATTAGAGTAAATTACGGTACTTGTTTCAGCCTATTGTATTCGTCAGACATGACATGCACGTTAATTATTCATTATAGCGACTATAATAGCAATCTATTGATTTTCTGACGGTTCATTGAGTTTGAAAGTGGCATGTTTCACCCTTAAAATTCCTTTCTGAAGTGTTTTTTTCTGTGTAATAGAGTCTTTAGATTAAACTTCACATGATGTCACACCCCACTGGGAAAAGACATGACCAATTAGTGGATGTTCTGACAAAGCAAAGACAGCTTTTGCAACTCTCAATGGGTTTTTCTCATCGGGTTTTTCTTTAATCAGCATCGGTGAGGAGCTGAAGCATCCTGGAGGTTTCTGTCCATGTATTCAGAAATACACGAGCACCTACTGCTGTAATGGCTAGTAAGAATTGCTCATCATTTCAACAACTACAGCTCCCATGAGGCTTTGTCAGTGGGTCAACAGCTAATGAGATATGACATAAGCTTAACCTGAATGTGCATGGAGAAGATGGAGTGATTGTGTGGCGGAGAGTTTTGGTTAACATAGCTCAACAGAGCTGGAGTCTTCCTAATAGGGAGCTCATGTCACATAATAACTCCCCCTGTAGACATGATGTAATGTCATCCCTCCACCTTTTTAGCTGTAATGACAGACTGTCATTGTTGACTCGCAAATTGACTTAGGCTGTTGTGGTGGTGGTGTTTAAAGGAATGGATTTTTGGGAGAACTTTCCATTCTTGATATTTCATTTTCTCATAGATTGATACAACTGTAATGTCTTTACAGTAAATACAAGGCTGACATTTGCAACTGGCTAACTAAACTTAGCAGTCAGACCGAAAACAGGTGTACAACTAGCCTCCAAAGCTCAATAATTAACCCTCACTTATTAAAATGTGTAAGCGGTTGCATTGCCCAACTAGGTGACTCCATGAAATTGCTTGGTCCTGGCCAAGAACTGGTCTGGTACATAACCATCCACATAAAACAGCAAATTTATCTTAACTGTTTTTCTGGTGCTGGTTGGCAGATTTTGTCTTTCCAGTCTTAATGCTAAGCTACGTTTAGCATGCTGCTGGC
Source organism: Collichthys lucidus (assembly GCA_004119915.2). NCBI lineage: Eukaryota > Metazoa > Chordata > Actinopteri > Sciaenidae > Collichthys > Collichthys lucidus. Next base: position 11,827,301 of record CM014098.1, on the reverse strand, counting down.
GGTTGCTTCATAATACACATGCAGTCAGTAGTATCAATTTTCTCATTTAGCTCCTTAAACTTCGGGCTGTTTAAAGCATTTAAACTAAAAATGTATCCAATGCTAAGTACAGCGGTCCCTCGTTTATCGCGGGGGATACGTTCTGAAAATAACCCTCAATAAACGAAATCCGCGAAGTGAGTTTTACAAATATTATACATGTTTAAAGGCCGTAAAACCGCTAACCACACACTTTTATACACCTTTTTACACTGATTTTGCACAGTACTCCCTTAGCTAACCAGGACGCAGAACACATGTGCGGTTCTCCCTTAGCCAATCAGGACGCAGAACACAATGCGCGTTCATACTGTGCAGTACGCTGTAAAAAAAACAAACATGCAAAATTACACAAAAAAATCCACGAAACAGCGAGTTGGCGAAAAGTGAACTGCGTTATAGCGAGGGACGACTGTACCCCTATCCCTGGAAAGAATTATAAGTTAATATTGTGTTTTGAAAAAAATAATTATTATAATAATAATAATTGCAGTAATTGTACTGGCACTTTTGGATTTTAATCCAGCAGTACATACCAACCATTGTGTATGTGTTGTCTGAACACACGCAGCTAAAGAACTGTGTCTATAAAGATAGATGAACTAAGAATCTGACGAAGCATTGAGTTGTAATTACCATGTTTCAGATTTATGTTGCTCTCTTGTCTATTTTGTATTTACAGTGTACTTAACAACTTAACATTGTTATAAGGGGTTATGAGGTAGGATGTAAGATGTAGGATTGGCTTCCTGTGGGTTTGCTGGTCATCATTTGCTTTTCATGCACTTGTTGTCCCCATCAGGCTAGGCATGGAGCATGATGGCCAGGGGAATCGATGCGCTGATGAGACGAGTATGGGCAGCATCATGGCACCACTTGTCCAAGCAGCTTTCCATCGCTATCACTGGTCACGTTGCAGCAAGCAGGAGCTCAATCGATACATTCAGTATGTTGTCCTTCTCTCATTTTCTTTTTATGTTACACAACTTTTGTGTTATTAGCTCTAACATGAAATTGATTTTTTTTTTCCTTGAGGACATTATTCTCATCTTTCCTTCACATGACATATGCTCATCTATTCTCCAGCTCCTATGACTGCCTGCTCGATGATCCTTTTGAACACAAGTGGCCCAAGCTCCCAGAGCTCCCTGGAATAAACTATTCAATGGATGAGCAGTGCCGCTTTGATTTTGGTGTTGGCTATAAAATGTGCACTGCTGTAAGTCCTTGTCAATACCTGATTTGAGTCTTATTATGTTCTCTTTCAACCAGTAAATCTGTAAAATCTTATTACATGACTGAAGCTCAAAATTGCTGTTTCCTCATTTAGTTTCGAACATATGACCCTTGCAAGCAACTGTGGTGCAGCCACCCTGAAAACCAGTATTTTTGTAAAACCAAAAAAGGTCCTCCGGTGGATGGGACAGAGTGTGCACCAGGAAAGGTGGGAAAAGTTTGTTTTTTTGTCCGGTTAAGTTCATATAAGAGCTGTCTGAAGAGAAAATCTGAAATCCTGAGAGGGTTTCATATGTCAGGACTTTTTGACATTTCTTTCTTTTTAATCTTGGTCTTAATTTTAGTGGTGCTTCAAGGGCCATTGCATCTGGAGATCCAGCCAGCAGCCGCAGGGCCACGATGGGAGTTGGGGCTCCTGGTCAAAGTTCAGTTCTTGCTCCAGAACGTGTGGAGGTGGAGTACGCTCCCGTACGAGACAGTGCAACAACCCTCCGTGAGTGTTGTGGCAGCGAGCACGCTTTCAGTGGCCAAATGTTTCATATGATCGGTGTTCATCCAACAGATGATGACATGCTGTAAAAGCGTGAATGCAGAGTTTTGATCCAGTACTGGATTTGATTAAGTTTGCTTCGACAATAACTTGACTCGATTTTAAGGGGTGAGCTACTGTTTGTTATGCTCAAGTGCTTATATCTGTTCAGCATTTATCTTCATTTTAGACCTTTCAGAGTTATGATCAGTGGTGGACTGTAATTACACAAAAGCACAAAATTATAATATAACAGAGTATTTTTTACTATTAATGTAAAGAAATGAAACAACATCAAAGCTTATTAATAAACCTCCATCCTCCTCCAAACTTAGCTGCTGTTTTCTGTCTCAGTGTAAACACTGAGCCTGTTGGTGTGCTCTGCTAGTTAATAGATATACAGATGTACCGTTTGTTTGGAAATGGAGAGCTCATTATTCTCTGGATGTACCAATTAAATTACACCTACATGCACACTGCATTCCTGAGTGTAAAATACAAAATGATACATTCAAGAGAGATAAGACGCAGCGGAGTAATAACTGAGAATAGCTGATTTCATGCATAATATGTCAATTTAAAAACAAACAGGAAATGTTTTCATACAGTTTTAATACAGTTCCACCACCACCCACAATTTATTTCCATTTCTCCAGCTCTAAGTAGCTTCTTCATTCCCTTGTGTATGCATTGCATTGTGGGAGAAAAGTGTCAATCAACAGCGACAAATCACTTTTTTGGAGTTTGTTGTTCCACTTTAATGAACACAATGCATCTTAAAGCCAGCCTAGAATGAGTATGCAGTAGCTGATGTACATAGTGTGATACACAATGCAGACTTACATCCACAAGCTCATGTGTTTTATCATTTTCCTGTCAGGCTGATATGTTTCGGGGTTTATAATAATCAACATGGGCATAGTTACCATTATACGACTTTTTAAAATCATTAGTTTGGACCGCCCCCTCTTTTACCATGTCAAATATCAGTAGGCTACGTCAGTCTGTTCACTTATCGCTGTTTCCAAATGCTGTGTCAGAGCTTTATCATTAAATCCGCTTGTAAGTCCTATTTGGAAAGCTGTGAATTAGTTGTAATGACTGGCGACTGCTCATATTTGGTTTGATGTTGTGACATGTAAGAAAGTTAGGCAAGGAATTGATTTGATTCATGGTGTCAGATGTAAATAAGTAATGCAAATAATAGTGTAAATTGATGGGATGTAAATTAAAGTATTGTTAATATGTGAATTGATCACAAATTGCAGTGTAGATTGATGGTGAAATTTAGGCTAAATAAGTTACCAATGTGTGAACTAATGTGAGATATAAATAAGTAGGTTATAAATTGATAAAATATGTATTAAACCGATGGTGCGAGGTAAATTTTTTTGAGAGATATTGACCACTGTGAGTGAAGAAGGGCTCCTCCTGCTTACAAAAGCCAAATATTTGTATGCATTGATTAACCTTTGAGCATCGTGCTGTGGAGGGACTGTTCCACATTTTCAAATACAACAGGTGGGGGGATGCTACTCACAGCTGCAAGAAACAAATTGAGATTGGTGGTGAGACAACTTTGCTTTTCAAGTTTCAAGTTTAATTTTTATTATATTTTTTGCAATTAGCAATATCCAGATGGTACAAAATAGATTTCAGCATGCAAAAACAGCTACAACCTCCGACCTCCAACCCCCCACTCAGAGCGATATGTTCCAACTCGTCCATAAAGATAGATGATCTGATTGAGATGAGGACTATATTATATTTTGGTATATCTGGTTTGTTTTACTTGTGGTGATTTCATCATCTTATTTACTTTTTAACTTGTCAATTTTCCTTATCCAGTTTCCAGCTGACAAAACACATAAATAAAGTAACACAACCTGAAAAAAAACGGAGGTAGCTCATGAAGTTATGAAAGGAAAAGTGCCGATTATTACAAAATGACTGGCATAAGATGGAATAAGCTTGTTTCATTCAATATATCACAACAGGAGCGTCAGTGCTCATATTATTTTCCCCTATACTTTTCAAATCCGCATCACGTATGAGGGAGAATTAGGTTTCAACTGCCTAACTGTAATTCAGATAAATATTTTTTAATAAATAAATTTAGGACAGCATTTTGATGAGGGTATGATTTTGTTTTTCTCATTGCTCAGGCCTGCCTACGGTGGTCGAGATTGCCCTGGCTCTGCTTTTGACTACCAGATGTGCAACACAGAGGAGTGCGCTGGCCCTTACGAGGACTTCCGTGCTCAGCAGTGCGTCCAGAGGAGCAACAAATACCACAATAACATCAAACACACCTGGCTACCATACGAGCACCCAGATGGTAAGTCAGTAAAGAACGAAGCAAAGTTGGCTCCCTCTTACGGAGGTTAGCCTTAAAGTTTGCTGCAAAGCAACAAGTGGGCAGATGGTATTTGCAGGCAGCTGGTGTCTTTGTCAGATTCTGAAGATGCCTGGATGAACCAAGGTGTGTGTGGGTGTGTGTTTTCAGAGGCCCGTAAGTGTGAGCTGAGCTGTAAGTCAAAGGAAACAGGAGAGGTGGTGTTTATGAACCAGGTGATGCATGACGGGACGCGGTGCAGCTACTCGGACCCCTTCAGCGTGTGCGCTCGAGGAGAGTGTCTGGTATGTCTTTACTAAAGCTATGCACAAATGACATAGTAATTTGTGACTGATACAGTTTTCCCATTTTATTTAAGCAAATACTTCTCATTGCAAAAGTTTAAAGCTGAGCTGTACTAAAAAATTGATTCACAGTCTAGATAGATAAGGGTTAGTCAGCATGCGTCCCATGTAAGGAAGACTAAGTCCTTGCCCTGTCAAATAAAAGCAAAAAAATGCCGGAAAAAAATTACCAATAAATCGTGATTAAACTAATTAATAATTATTTATTAACAGACAAGGAGTCGAGTTTGGACAACATTTTCCCACAGAGCATGTTTTGAGGACAAAAATAGGATATTTAATGACTCAAATAAATAATTGTGAAGAAAGCACTGTACAGCTCTGCCGTCTTGCACAAACATTCACACAGACATAATTTTCTCTCAATATTAACCTTGGACATAAAGTTGAGATTTTTTTTTTTTTGTTGTAGGCGAGCTGTTCTGTGTTTTGGCTACACTCCTGTTATGTCTGTGTGTGTTTCCAATATGCATCATCATCATCATCAGACTCCAAAACCAGATGCATGCAATGTTTTCCCATGGCATCATTTTCCCAGTGGAGTAATCTCTGTCTGTGTAAAAGTCAAGCGCAGCGTTTTTTTCCTCTTTTGATCAACTTTGCTTTTACCCCCCCTCCCCACACAGCATGTAGGCTGCGACAAGGAGGTCGGCTCTTACAAACAGGATGACAAATGCGGAGTGTGTGAGGGGGATAACTCTCACTGTCGCACCGTGAAACTGACGCTCACCAAAACGCCCAAAAAGAACGGTAATTATCAACTACGTGGACGAGGCCAGTGCTGAGCTCAGCAACTCTGCTTCACATGAGTCATTATACAGGATGGTTGCCATCATTTTAAACTCAAAATCATTAATCCAGTGGCCTTAAACACACGTTCCCAATCTTCCATGTTTGACCACAGCACGTATCCCACACTATCATCAAACAGAAGAACCAACATTTCACTGTCTCGATATCTTGATTCAGAAATAACTGGCTGCTTTTCCAGCCCCCAAATAAATGTCAGCTGTTCATGGCTTTCAGCTGAACCGTGCTGTGTCTCTTTGTTTTGTTAGGAATGCTAAAAATGTTCGACATCCCAATAGGAGCCCGCCACATTGTTATCGAGGAGAACGAGACCTCCCCTCATATAATTGGTGAGTGTGTCACAGCCATGGAAACACATGAAAACTATTTGTGCTGAGTTAGAGAAATGGTATGTAGATATAGTTCAGTAACACCATTTTCTCCCTAAATGTTACAGGCTTTTCTCTGTGCATGTATAATGTCACATGACTGCTGTTGCTAGGACATTTACCTTGCAAGACTAGCTGTATATTTGACTGGTTCAGAGCTTCTACCTACAAAACGTCGTTGCGCTAAAAAAAGACATTAAAGGGTTAGTTCAACTAACAGTTTTCCCTTCATTCGTCCAAACTTTGTGATATCTGTCTCTGTGATTTTCCTTGCCACTCCAATGCAGTGAAGCTGGAAGCTTACAGGATCCAGAAATGTCGTTCCAAACACTACGAGCCTCATGCAAATATGTTTTCAAAGTCAACTAAACTAAAAACTACAATGAAACACTTTATCACGCAACGGTGCAACATCACCTACTGTATAATATTCTCTCGTCCATTTCCATGACTCTCATGTGGTGCTGCTATAATGCCACATTGATGGCAGTTGTATTATTATTATTATTATTATTATTATTATTATTATTATTATTATTATTATTATTATTATTATTATTATTATTATTATTATTATTACTGTACAAGCAATGGTCACAAAAAACGTGAGAGAGAAGTTTAAGATACCAAAATGTGTTGTCTGAGGTTCGATGTCCTCCTGGTTACTTAGGATTAGGGTTAGGATATTAAGAGATATAACAAGGAGTGAAGCTATAGATATGTTTTATTGTCTATTATCTGATACAGAAATAAAGAATAAATTATAGCGATCAGGTTCTGTGAGATGTGACCACCTGCATTTTCTGAACAAAATCGTTTTACTCGTGCAGGAGGAAATAAACTCTTAATACATAAACATAACGCACAGTCAAACATGTAAATTAGTACTTTTGACTACTGCACAATGACGGTGGGTGGACACAACAGAGGCAAAGCACACTTTGTGCTTTTTATGCATACATTGACTGCACCAGCTGTGAACTGTAACTTCACAAGCCTTTCAGCTGTCAAGCTTAAAGAGCATATTTGATAGATTTTCAGTGAAATATTCCCTTAAGAGGATTAAACAGAATAGCATATTACAAGGCCGTACATAATTACCATAGTAAAGTAAAGTTACGTTTCTGTTCGCCTGTATGCTTTCTCGTCAGAATTTCACACGTTTCATGTCGTAACTTGTACCAGAAGATCAGCGCGGTAGAGGTTTTTATCACAGCTTTTCTTTTGTATGTGTCATCTCTTTTACCATAAAGCAGACATTGTCAGTGTGTATAACAAAAAAACTCCAGTCAGCTTGTAAAAGACCTGATGGAATATTACAATTGTCGCCACAATTAACAGAGCTAATGAGTTACATTGCAGGTGCTGTCATTACTGATGTGTTTTTTTCTAATCTCAGCTAGACTGCGCTAATTAATACGATCAGTTGTGCGTTGATAAGGGATTTATTTTGAAATGTTTCAGAGGTACGGGGTCTGAAAATGTATTCAGGTGTGCAAAGGCGTGACACATTCAGCTAAAAGTAGCTCTGTAGGCAACTGTAAGCCGTGATCACTGTGGCACTCTCCTCTCCTCCTTTCTCTTTTCCTCTCTGGCTTTTATTAGCTCATAGGAAGAAGAGATGACACACAACTTGGAGAAATTACTGTTGGCTAACCACAATGCCAAACATCTCAAAATACATAGTGACACGTTCCCCCTGCTTAAAGGAAAAATCTCAGAGTTGTTTGGCGGGGGGAGGTTTGATCCCCGGGATTTCTATTCAAATCTTGAGATTTTTAATGAATGAAGCTAAAAAAAAAACGACATGATGTGCACGCATTCTTTCCCACCGCACATGCATAAAATACTTTCTCCCCCCTCTCCTCCCCCATTACTGACAGCTGTGAAGAATCAAGTTACTGGAAACTTCATCCTGAATGCGAAAAGCGAAGACGCTGAATCAAAGACCTTCATCGAAAACGGCTTGCAGTGGGACTATACGATGGAGGGTCAGAAGGAGACCCTGAAAACAAGCGGTCCTCTGCATGAAGGCATCGTCGTGCTGGTGAGTGAGGCTCGATCATCACTTTTTACTTTACTACGTTTCATTGTTTACGTGCTAAACCTTCGATACCCTCATCTCAGGTCATTCCCCAGGAAGAAGATGCAAAGATCAGCCTGACATATAAGTATATTATACACGAGGACCTGTTACCGCTTATTACCAACAACAATGTCCTTCTGGCCGAACTTGACACCTATGAGTGGGCACTGAAGAGCTGGTCTCAGTGCTCCAAACCTTGTGGGGGAGGTCAGTGAATGTATTTTTAACCCCTTCGACGTCCACAGTGGAATTTTAGTTAGCGTTAGGTATGCTGAGCTAAGCACAAAATTTTTGGTCAAAGTGCGAGGCTGCAGTGCAACTTTTTGTTGTTAGTCACAAGGCATTGTTTTATTTTATTTTATTTTATTTTATTTTATTTTATTTTATTTTATTTTATTTTATTTTATTTTATTTTATTTTTTATTTTATTTTATTTTATTTATTTTTTTATTTTATTTTATTTTATTTTATTTTATTTTATTTTATTTTATTTTATTCTATTTTACAGAAACGCACCCATACAGCAATGTGTTAGGGATTTCAGATCTTCATAATTTTGCATACTCTTTGCATATTCTGGGGTATTAAATTATAGATTTAAAAAGAAAAAAGCTTCTTCTTGGCAGTTCTGCAGACCTAAGAGACATTTATATAGTATTTCTATTGGATGAAATGAGTAAAACACAGTGACTACCATCTAAATATAGTATGAGACAAAAATAGATTTAACTTAAAGTCAACAAAGGTTTAGTGATATGTATCTTTGATCCAGTGATTATTTATATTTAATCCAAATCACATATTTTTGTGTTTTTCTTTGCATTTATAACAGATAAACTAGCTTCCAATTAAATACATGAAATCAAACAATTAGATTTTGTCACGTGTAGCCACATGTTGACAGTTTCCACCGAGGTGTTCTCACATCTTTACCTTAGCATACTAAATATAGTTGTTAGTCGTTGATAGATTAAATAATGGGTTAGACTTGCAAGTCATAGCTTGAATCTGAGTTATTATTATCGTTATTATGAAGTTCTTTCACCACATTGTTGGTCTGTACAAAGAGTCAGTTAATCTGTGAGTCGATTCAGAGGAAATTCATTGACAACGGTTCAGATAATGATGATTTATTTATGCCGTATGTCAAATTACAAACACTTTTAGTTTCTCCGGTGTGAAGATTCACTTCTTTTCTCTTTCTTTAGATGTTGTAAATCAAATATCCTTTTAATTTTAACGGACAAACAGACAAAACAAACTAATTAAAAAGCTCAAATTAAAATCACTTTGGACTGTAGGAACTTGAAATGGGCTTTTATTGTTGGTAATATTGACAGTTATTAGACAACAAAACTAAACAATCAATCAATGAGCTGAATATAATAAAGAGTTTGTTTAACAATGAAAACAATCTTTAGTTGTAGCCTAAGATGGAATTACATTACATTTGGATTTCAGATGTGTGTATTTAACTATGCTATGTGGCCATAAAACCTTGCTAAGATTAATTATCTTTACCTTTTGTCATACTTCAGGCATACAGTACACAAAATATGGATGCAGGAGGAAGAGTGACAGCCGCTTGGTACATCGTAACTTTTGTGAAACCAGCAAAAAGCCAAAACCAATTCGCAAACGCTGCAACATCCAAGAGTGCAGTCAACCCACGTAAGTGGTTTATTTGTCACGGATGTCAGGATGTTCATAAAAGAAAGCAAGAGGATGTATAGTGCTGAAATACCTGGAGAGCACAAGGAATAATGGCTTTATACGTCCACCCTTCAAGGATTCATGCCATTATCGAAAAGTGCTATTCTTGACTAGCAGAGATTGAACATGTAACTGCCATGTGACGTGGAGCCTGCTGTGCTCACAGGTGGGTGGTGGAGGAGTGGAGTCCCTGCAGTAAGACCTGCGGGAAGCTCGGCTACCAGACCAGGGTGGTGCATTGCATGCAGGCGCTCCACAACGGTACCAGCAGGCCCGTCCACAGCAAACACTGCACCGAAGAACGTCCGGAGACCAGGAGAGCCTGTAACCACACCGTATGCCCCGCCCAGTGGAGGACAGGGGCGTGGTCTCAGGTGAGACGGGCCAGCTGTTCTTAAGTCCAAACTTAGCCTTGTTGTAATGTAGGAGATTAGAGAATAGCTCAATTTAAGTTGAAGCTTTAAAACTAAATGGCCAAGGGGAGACACTAGAGGTGAACAGGAAATGAACTAATAAACAGATCACTATGAAAGCTGCAGCAGTTGATTACTTACATTAGGACGGATTAATGTTGACTTTTTGTGTTTAAATATGCAAATGAGGCATTATCTCATCTAACTTTTGGTGAAGAAAAAATCTTACAGACACAGATAGGCAATGTGTAGTAAAATTATCTTCTAAATGTTTGGCTGTTATCTTTCCACAATCTGAAAGAAAGCATGTCATTGAAGCAAAAATAACCAGAGCGTGAAGTGCATCATGCTAATTAAAAATAAAGTCTGTTATATCTCTTGCACCAATAAAACTGTTGCCTTATTTAGAATGTTACAGCTAATGATGCTTCAGTGATCCCTGTTGACACTGTTGAATAATTTTTAATAAGTATGTAAATACTTCTAGCTAAGACATCCCTTCAGTGATGCAACCAGATAGTAAATCACTTTGTAGTTTGAAAGAATTTCCAACGTGTTATGCTGATTACCTCAGTTTGTGAAATAAGTCAAGGAATTAGCAAGAATTTATCTGTAACATAATATTAAATATAATGTGTGTGTATATATAGGTATGTATAAGTACGTTTTCCTATAGGTTTAACGTGTGTTTCTGTATTCGTGTGAATGCGTGTGCGTCGGCGGCGTGGCAGTGCTCGGTGACCTGTGACGAAGGGATTCAGCAACGGCAGGTGGTTTGCAAAGCGAGCGACAACACCATCGGAGAATGCGAAGGCGAGAAACCAGAAACGGTCCTCATCTGCAAACTAAGTCCGTGTCCAGGTGAGATCAAAATACATGTAATTAGGATACAACATGCCTGCCTGTCAGAGAAACTGCCTCTATAAATGCTAAGGAGGGGGAGTTGTGTGATTTTCACAAAAAAGACACCTTACCTTATGAAACTGAGCAGAATTCAGTGAGACACAGCACAGGCCCATATTGTAGACATATCACTCCTGGATACCTTTTAGACAAACAGTTTGTTGGATCTTTTTCTCTATGTGCAGTAAGATGAACCACAGGAACCTTTTTTTCTGTCTCTCTTCACAGTCAGTGAGGAAAAAAGTAGCAAAATAGAGTTGTACATAAAAGTGTTTTTCCTTCCTTAACAACTCAACAACAGGATGTGCCCTGCGTTCTTATAAATAGCGCCAAGCTTTGTTGTAGGTTTCTAACAACATGAGTCTGTTTTCTCAGTGGCACAAGGTTGTCAAGAGCTTTGTTTGGTTAAATAAATATGTCCTCTCCTCCAGGACAGCCAGTGTCTTCTCTCGCCGTTGAAACGATGGAAAACGCCACAATAAAAGATGAAGCCGTACACCAAAGAGCTTCAGAAAACCCTGTCCACAAAATCTCTTCAAGTGAGTCAATATGTAATTTGTCTCAGCAATCAATCTTCTAAACGTCTACGGTCGATGTGTTTTTTGTCATGTTTTTATCTCGCTCTGAAGGTTGTCTCTTCTCTGTTGTTATTAGATGAGCCATGTCTTGGGGACAAGTCAATTTTCTGTCAGATGGAGGTTCTGGCCCGTTATTGTTCCATCCCTGGATATAATAAGCTTTGTTGTGAATCTTGCAACAAGAAAGAAAGTTTCACCACATATGATCCTGACTTCCAAAACACCCCAGTGGCCTCTGTTGCGCCTGAGACCTCCGCTCCTACTCACCATGCATCACCCAAGGCTCCTCTACCCGCTACGACCCAGAGCCCGCCGCAAACCACTAAAGCCATCGGCAGACGGTTTCGCTCCACTGCCCCGGTACCAACTGCCGCTGCCACTGCTGAAGCCTCGCCATCCATAGGTGCTGCTCCGCCCCAGGGTCCCACCGGCGACTCCTTCCTCACAGCTGGGAAGGGAGACTCAGACCCCGGGCCAATTCTACCTCCAGGGCCGCCACGGCCCACTGCAGACTCCAGTGGTGCCTCTAAAGAGCACAGTCCAAACAGCACTTTAGGCCCAGTCGCTGCCAGGCCAAGAAGGGACGATTTAGGATCCGAGAGGGACTCGAGTCACAGAACCCTGTCAGCTCAGAAATGAACAGTGAGCGATGTTGTGAACGTGCTGCTCAGTGAGACGGTCTCATACATCAACTGATAGACTCACAGTGTCGCTGCAGATATTTTCTTTCTTTTTTTTTTTTTTTTACAAATATTCTTTTTTTTTCCATGCCAGTGAACTTAGACCAGACCAGAGATGGTTACCTCATCGAAACTCCAGAGTGATCTGCGTGCAGCGTCGCTCTGCCCTCTGCGCTTCAAATATGAAACGGAAAAAAAAAAAAAGTTGTCAGGTGCTGTAAACTAAAACGACTACAAGACGTGTTCAAAATGTGATGACTGCATTGCTACATTCATGTTTTTATCTGTGTACAGTTGTAAGCCTGTTTTTTCAAGTGCATTAGAACTACTATTGAACTTGTATTGTGAACATGTGTGGAGAGGTTTGAAGGCCATGGTTTTGGAGGTGCATGTGTCAGCCGTGGAGACTCGAGTGTCCCACCAGAATAATTACAGACTTATAAATAAAATTAATATATTGCCAAGTTAATGAACATATATGATATTTTAATGATTTCAGTAAGCAACGTAAAGTACATTTGCTGATTGTTAATTTGAATCCCTTATTCTGTTTTAAGAATTAATAGAATTTTAAAATATAACTGCAAAAAATAATAACTATAATAACTTTTAAATTATATTTTATATTTTCCCATTTATTATGATACTGCTACAGTTTCCGATTAATGCTCAGTCGGCGTCGCTGTTGCTGTAGTTTAACTTTAAATGTGCTTGTAGAAGAATAGTTGGCATTTTGGGAAATGTGTTTATTTGCTTCCTTGCTGAAAATTAGATCAGAAGATCAATGTCAGGCTTGAATTTATCTTTTAATTATGGAAGGAGGCTGTTAGCCTAACAGAAGGACCAACAAGTCAGTCTCCATAAGCCCCCATATTGAAATGTCCACCTTCACAGCAGAATGTTTACAGCCTGGTACAAAAAACAGTTTTGGTTTCTATATGAAATTCTATAAAACTCACCCATTCAAATTATAATAAGGCTCAAAGTTGGGTGGGTGCCATTACAGGTGGCATGTTTGAGCACCCAGGTTTCATTCAGGTCCACGGACGATCTACGTCTTTGCCCATTTTTAGATTAGGACATGGTGGCAGCAGGACTCACACTTGTTACAGGTTACATGTCTGTACGTCTGACACAAGAGTCATGATCAATCTCATCGTCTGATTCTGAACAAGAAGTGACTAAGCATTTCCCCAAATGTAAAAAAAAAAAGTATTTTTATGCATTGAATTTATTTTAAATGTCCTTTACAAATATACCTGATTAGAATAAAACACCCGTTAAGTCTATAGTTATTCCAGTGACACACTCCAGACTCCACAGTCATCACTCCTGGCAGGGAGCTTTATTGTCTTCCCTGTCCCCACCCGCCCCCGGTGCTCTTTTTATGTTGTATGTTCCCAAATCCAACGTACTGTTGATCATCGTCACCGGTAAAAAAAAAAAAAAATTAAAAATCATGACTGTTTGTAAGCCAACCCCACTGTAGCATGCCGTTTGTCTGCCTTTACGGAAGTCAGTCACTTACGCTTTAAAAACAAAAGCAAAAAAAAAAAAAAACTCAATATGTTATATTTTTTTTTCTAACTGATATATTTTTCAGACAATAATGTATATAGTGTAAATTTATGAAAACGAATTAACAACCCGGAGTAGAACGGAAAGTATGTTGCAATTGGAAAACACAGGCGATGCTGTAAGTCTACAGACTGTGGTTGGTCATACTGTTACACCATTCCTGCGTTGCAGTTCATAACATCATTATGTTTATTGTATAGTTCTTGTATATACGTACGTGAATGAAAGCTTTAAATGTTAATATTTATTGAATTTTTAAGTGGTATGGAGAACAAAGTAAAACACATTTGAAAGAACTCAGACGTTCATTGTTTCACTTCCGCCTCTCTTTCACCTCCATTTAGTGTTGTTTAGCTTTTTCTTATTTATGTCATTAAGTGTCCTTGAATCCTTCATCATTCAGTCTGAGCTGAGTCACGTAGAAGTCTATTATGTAGTGTTGCTATGAATGTGGTATTCAAAATATGTTCTATGGTGTCATGGGAGAAACGAGGAGGAAAAAAAAGGCACATTAAAGCTCTTTATTAAGTTTGTCCAGGCATATGCAATCGTATGTCAACAGACAAGAGATGACTCCTAATTAGGAAATCTTAATGAGGTTTGAGTGACACACGATGACATTCATTCCTATTATAAGCCAGCTTCCTTCTGCCAGGCTGGCACTGGGTTGCTGACACTGGTCTCCAGGCAGCGTTTCAGCTCTCGCTGAAAGGGCAGCGTACAGTCGAGCAGCCAGGCTGTCACCGCGCCTCCATCTCCCGGTCTTCCCCTGTGAGTGATGACAGGGTGCTGCTGCGATGTGGGTGCCACACAGACTCCATCAGCCCAGGGTGGCGCTCGCTGTGAGGCGTCTGCGAAGGTGTCTGGTGAAATCCAGCTGTGCTCGGGGCAGAGCCTGATTGACAATAGACTTTGGAAGCCAGCCCTGAGAACAACAGTGTCCTTGTTAGACTTCTCTTTGTAAACCAAAAGAGAGTATCAGCTGCTGTATAATTATTGTTCATGCACCTACGAAAAATGTACATTTAAATCTATAGAAGATTAGTTTGGGGCATTATTTTTATCAATTACATCATTTCTGGTTCTCACGTTTTTATTACCAAAAATAATCATAAAAATAAAAAAATAGTGTCATTTACAATTGTTTTTCCCAGCTTTCAACCACATCTAATAGTCTTCTTCAGAGAGTGGAGTTGGCTTAGTAGTGGCTCATTGTTTTTAGCTTTACAGCTAAATAAACTCCACTAGCTGTGGGAGCTGCAGCTGCTGTTGCTCTTTTTACAAAGTTGGAAGAATGATTTTTAATGCCTAGCGTGGGTCAAGTTTAAAAAATACTGCATCCTACATTTCCCATAATGCAGCTCAAGTCTTTCTTTGATTGCCTCTGTCTAATAAGTGCCCATTTCTGTCTCCGCGCCTCCAACTTGTAGTGCCTTCTTTCTGTTACAAAGTTGACGTATCAGTTTCCAAAATGAGATAACCCTGATGATATCACTATGCAATCACTTGGGTAGATTTTAAGAGAGAGTTCTCTGCACAGCCACAGAAGATATTACACAGTTTTACACAGTATGTGTTTTTTCACCAGCGGGTAACCTGAGGTTAATGAGTAAGATTGTGGAGTCGTGTGAAACCATAAGGAGGTCAAGTACTCAACTATTTGTAGCTATGAGAAAAGGCAAGAAAAATAAAAAAGTTATACTCTTGCCACACTGTGCAAGAAATATTATATAGATATTCATCCATATACAGCACACAGTATGCATAGTTTCTATGTCGTTTCATTCAAATGAAGCTTTTCATCAGATATCTCCTGTCGGTCATTTGATTCCAACTGTGGTAAAAAAAGTAACTACGTTGCGCCTCTAAAATTTTGTGGTACTTCTACTTGAGTATTTTTATGTTCTGCTATTGCTTTCTGGTGTTACAAATTACATTTCAGATGAAGGTATCACCTAAATCAACATGTGATGAGCCTATAATAAATACAACATGTTATAAATAAACTGGTGGTTCATGATTTTTTTTTGTTTTCTGCTTATTAAAAAACCTTTATAACATCAAATGTCTATGAGTGCCATTTACCCACTAAACCTCCCAGATGGTGTTAGTGTTTGAGGCCCCAAGAGATAAAATTACCTTTGGGCACCTCTTGGGGCAAAGTTGGGACCCAGCTGACTAAACTAACTAAGCGTATATCAGGTAAAAAAGATTGACACATACATGCATCAGCATTTCATTCCTCACTTGTAATACTGAAGAAGATTGATTCCGATTCTGTTTATTCCCTCCACCATCCCCAGCCTTTTTTTTATTTCCGGTTTGTCGTTTTAGACGTCAGCATCTTTAGTTGTGACTGTACACTCTTTTTCTGTAACTGGTGTTTCAAATTTTTGTATTTGCTGCATGTCTGCCGGGTTCTGTGTTGTTACTTGTGGGAGAATTTATTGAGAGAATTGGAAGAAGAGGAAGTCTTGATCTGAAATAATGTGTAAAAGTGTTTGGAGTGATCCAGACTGAAAAATTGCTCATCATTTTGGCATATTGCTTTAGTAAAACAGATAGGTCGTGCGTGGGATTGTTTTTTTTTTCTGAGTTGTTTATCTATTGCATACAGCGGAAATCACATCAGACAGATAAAACCGTGGCTGTTGGTGTGCTGGTAATAGGAAACACATGTGCATACTCCCATCTGTGCAATATTAATTTATCACAACACATTTATTGCTGTAAATGGAGATCGCACACATTGGAGTCTGCAGATGCTTTTCTTATTATTGTTCCCAAAATGGAAAACGCATTGTATGAATTTACCTTCACATCCATATTGAGAAGCCACGTGAAGCGGCTTTTTCTTCTGTCCTCGTCCAGAGCCTGAATGACGATGCAGGTCGGTCCATCCTCAGCTCTGTAAAGATGCAAACAAACTCTAGCTCAGCAATACTCAGTTAAACTGCTTTGTGTTCGGCATGCTAACATAAATTCATAAATTCAGATGGTACTATTACTCAGCAGGAAGTGTCACTTTAAATAGAATCACATTTTCTCCTTTCAATGAAACGTTTTTATCTCACATGCACGATATGACTGATGACTTTAAGGCCACTGATACAAGCTGGTACTGGGCACATTACCACAGACTGTGAAAACAAATTAAAACACTCCGCTGGATATATATATATATATATATATATATATATATATATATATATATATATATATATATATATATATATATATATATATATATATATATATATATATATATATATATATATATATATATATATATATACACCGCAGAGCCAAGTATGTTTTTTTTCCAGTTTGTTCTGACAGCTTCGAATTGAAAAAACAAAGATTAGTGGTGCTGTCGAAAATATTTGTATGATTGGTGCCTCGTTGCTTATCATCGTACCTCACAAATCCCGCCTGAGGAGGGAAGGACTCAAGCTGGGTCGCTGCTCCTCCGAGATAAACGCCGGACTTTTGTTTGCAACTGTGTCTGACACTCAGGAAATCCCTTTGGCCGATCATATTTCCTGCCGTCTCGGCGGAGACCTCGTGAGTGACAATCGTCTCAGGTCCAACGTGCTTTAGAACCTGCAACACGAGAGATACAAATATATCACTCTTCCACAGACTTTATATTTTTATAGGTTATAGATTCACATTTGATGAAAGAGCCAATTATCAGCAGCCTGGGGTGAATTGCTGAAAGGTCAGCAGCCTTACTTTGATTTGCTGTATGCTCGGATTCCACTGGTGCATCTCCTCCACTCTCACAAACAGGAGGTCATAGAGCTCATCCACACTGGCCTCCAGAACCGCCTCCAGCCTGAAGACCTTCCTGGCCCCTGATATCACTTTGCTGCAAATCACATCCCCGTTGGTCTAAAAATGGGAGAAAAAAGAGAAGCAGACTTGTTTTAGATAATTGGAACACAATTGGGTTCAACAGAGCATGAAAATTGGAGGCAAACTGACTTTGGAGAAGATTCAAGATTCTCTAATCATCCAAGACGAGATCAATTAGTCAGCTGTTACCTCTGTGATCTCGACCTTCCATCCTTCTTTGTCCTCCAGCATGTTGAGAGCGGTCCTCATTGCTTCTTGGCCTTGTTGTACGTAGAACAGTTGGTCTTCTTTCGATGGTGCAGGCTTCATATCTTCAGATTTAGGCTCTGCAGAATATTATCATTATCAGTAATCTTTCAACAACTACGCAACTGAATATGGAATGCAGAATTATTTATCTTTTTTTTTTACCATTATACTTTGATCCAACATGTGCTTTCACATGTTGTCGGATCTGCTTCAATCTCTGCAGGTTTGTGATCTCCTGGCCGATCACTGCCACAGCTGTGCGTTGTAGCCCTGCATGATTGAACAGAAAGAAAGAGTCGTCAGTCGTTTTAACCCACAGTGCAGCTATTTCATGCAAAGGAATAAAAAAAAGAAAAATGTCCCTCTTTGGACTCCCTTAGTCTTTACCTGCCATACTCCTCAGATGTGGGTAGGAGATTCCACAGCAGAGCTTTACAACAGCAGGCAGCATATTGTCTGTCTTTGGCAGTGACGGAAAAGAAACAGAGTGTGTCTCTGGTCTTTATACGGCCTATCAAGGACGCTCTGCTGAGATAAGCCCCAGAGAAGAAGATAGGATTCTGCTCTCAAGGCAACACTTGACAAGAGTTTTATTAACTAAAGATCAGCATTTGCTGCAAGGCAGAGAGAGAAATCTAACAGTGAGATATATTATTTAGTGAATTTGTGTTAATTTATTATTTTTAAACTATGTGAGAGTTGAGGATCTTCAAATTTAACACTCTCACATACTGTGGCAGCTCAAATCAAGAGCGATGACTAAGACGGTAGACAGTTTTCTTTGTCTTTTTAATGATATGCAGTGCATAATTCTTGCTCATTGACTTTTTCCAAATTCATTGAATGCTAAAAACTTAATCATTGACTTCTTAATTACATACAAGTTAAATGATGCATGATACTTTGTAACTAATTACTTTATCAACATGTGTTACTCCATATGCATATCAAAACTTTGTGGAATAAATCAATAAAAGTAGTAGTAGTGTTTTGCAAAAAAACTTAAAAAATAGTGGCAGAAAGTTTATTTTTCACCTGCAAGTGACCTAAACTTTATTCAAGGGATTGTGCTGCTTTCACCTTAGGCAAAATCCAAAATCCCCAGAAATATGATTATTACAATTTCCACTAAAATATCCTTTTTATAGTCAGGATTTGGTTGACTGTTTAAGACCAGTGTCTGCCTTCGGGGTGTGTTACTCTCTTGCTTCTCGTGGCTGTATATTTCTATCATCATAAACCAACAAGTAATGTCAGTTGGGTTACTATGCATAAATTCCTCATCAAACAGAAACATATATTTAATCCAAAGATGTCCATTTCATTAAACTGGCTGATTTATTTATCTATTTATTTTTATTTATTTATTTATTTATGATTTATTTATTTATTTATCTTATTTATTTATTGAGAGCACAATGCTTAAACCAGCTGACAGGTTTGTCTAAAGCATATGCTTCAGTGTTTTTTCTTAGAGAACACACAACACAAAGTACAATTCTTCAAACCATAATTGTGTCTTTATCTCGAGAAAAAAGAAATAAAACAGGTTGATGGGAATGTCACATTGCTTTGACTACAGTCATTTGGATAATTGCAGTCCTTTATTCAGTGCTTGATTCCAAACAACACCAGTAGTACTGCATTGTCAGTCCAAGTTATGAGCAAAAATATGAGCAACAAAAACTTTTTGAAACTTCCTGTTGCAAAGTTTCCACCAAATTTCACTGAAATAGAATCCTTGAGATTTTAGCGCATAGTTTTCAGTGCTTGAGCGGTGCAATTTTGGGCATGTGATTTAAATAGTTGGTTCATTTTAATTGTCACATTTAATCACACAGCTACAACTACAATTATAGTAAAATGTAATTCTAACTTCCTGCAAATTTCTCAGTTAAAATAGTGTAAAATAGGATAAGTAATAGGAATAGAATGAATAAATACCAATGGTTATTATGGAAGTAATGTGAGTAAATTAAGAAATATATAAGTACAAGTAGTGTTATGATAGTAGTAAGTAAGGTGCAGGGTGTTAGGCAGCCTGGTGTATCCAGAACTTTGAAATCTTTAAAGATTCTTCTAGCCTTATTTTCACTCCGTCTAATACGAAGGTCTCTCAGCAGAACGAGCCATTCTTTCTTTGTCCTTTTTGTGCATCCATTTGCATCCAACAAACATCAACATCAACAAAGTTCAGTTCTTATAACCTGGTTAGATGCTAAACTGCATTTTGTTGTACTTTCCGTGGGCAGTGCTAATAACTTGATAACAAATAAAACTGTACCATTGATGAGAGTGTGAAGGGTAAAACTACTGGCATGAATGTGGTGAATTACACTGAACCAGGAGCACACATTAGAAAGCACAAATTATTTAATCACCATGTGCACAGATTATTTTTTCCACACCTCCCACGCCACATAAAAGCACACAGTCAGACAAAAACATAAGCTACTTAGCAGAGGAAATAATTATGGTCAAACACAAGTACAGGTCCTTCACACTCAATTGACAGGAACCAACAGGATGCTTCAGAGGTTGTAGGTCTCATGGGACCAGTGGGAATATGATTAAATTTCTGTTCAATTGGCCAGAGAGAGCCAAACTGAGATGTGACCCCCAAAGATTAGAGTCGCTTTGAAAGGATTATTGTAACACTGACTGGCTGAACCAGCTGTGCGCTGCTGCCTGCTTGCACCGCTTTACAATAGTCTAATCAAAAACTGGGTTCATAGATTGTGCACTGAATTATAATATACTGCACTGTCTTAAAACAGAATCATTTCCATTCTAACTATATTCATCACATACTGTGGCTGACGGGATCTACTCACAGCACGAGGCAAGGAAATCTCTGCACACCAAGTGGGACGGATGGTAATCAGGTGTCAGAAGTTATAGAACAGAGGACATACAGTAAGAAGGTGGTAGGGGGAAAGGGCGATGGTGATGGTGGCGGGGGATGGGGATGTTCTGGTTCTGATGTCTTTTCCTTCTGCGGAGAAAATTCCCAGGATTTAATGTCATGATCTCTTCTCTCCCTGGGGCCAATCGGGAAAGGCAGGAACGATGTGCGTGAGCGGTTCTGAGAGATGAAATAATTTGTCTGTGTGAATGATACTGATCCTGGAAACAAAGGTTTACCTTTTTATTTGATCAGTCCTTTTCAGGGTAAAGGGTGATTACAATGTCTTTTTGAACTACAATGCCTTATCGTGGTAGTTGCCGTGTCTTTGAGGACTTTTATCTAAACACAATAATCATTCATCTTTTATAAAACATTATTATGTTTTGTGTTCATGACTCAAAAAAAATAAAACAACTGATTTTAAATCATTCTGATGCTACATTGACGTATAATCACATGAATGCTGTGCACTGTGTAACTTTGTGCTTGGGGATGATCACCCACGAGAAGAACTAGAACTATTTCACTTATTGAAATTTTGGTATGGAAAAAATGAAATGTCCTGCTGTGCATCTACTCTCAAGTGATTCAGTTTCTTGATTCAGCACCGGGTAAGTATTACAGACATTTTGGACCACCATTGAGAGAAGAGTTTTTCAGGCGAATGCTGACTGGTAACTGAACCAGTGTCCTGCCAGAACCGGAGCTTGGCGAGCGCGCAATGTAACCGAGCTCAGCAGCCTCTATGGACTTAATGTCAAAGGCAAAAAGACAGTAGGTGATTGAGCAAGAAAGTTATGGTTCCAGACAAACAGAATTCAAGTAATGGAGTGGCCAGCACAATTCCCAGCACCTTAATCCCATAGAAATCTTGTGGGCTGACATAAAAATTGTTGTTCATGATGCAAAACCAAGAAATGCAGAGGAATTGTGGAACGTACTGTAGTACAATTTTCCTGGGCTACAATACCTGTTAACTGGTGCCAGAAGTTGGTCGACTCCATGTACCACAGCAGTTATCAGAAAACGTGGTTATGCAACTAAATATTATTATTATTATTTATTATTATTATTATTTAAATATTATTTACTGTATGATTCTCAGGAAAGTTGAATCTTCAAGCATTTCTTAGTTTATACAGAACATTTTTGAGTTTGTAAAGAAAGATGTCAACACTGCAAACAAAATTGTACATTATATTTCTTGATTTCTTATGAACATAACTGTCACCACTAGGTTTTTATTTAATTTCAATAGTTCATTCATCATCCATCATCTCTGACGAATGTTTTTACTTTCTTAGACTTTTTAAACTAAGAATCTTTCAGCCACCAGAGTTTTGTTTCTTTTTACATCTTTGGAATGTGGAAAAAAAAAATGAATCTACTTTCAACTCCACCCTCTGACTTTGGAGGAGTTGCGCTCTGTCCTCATATGATATGAGGCAATAGTGAGACCTGTGCGTGTGTGTGTGTGTGTGTGTGTGTGTGTGTGTGTGTGTGTGTGTGTGAAGGGGGGTGGCTGTCATATCTGTAAAATATTTGGTAGAGGGCCCAATCTTCTCAATGCTGCCTTGCAGAAGCGTTGCTGATAGAGCACTGGGAAACAGCTGCCTCTTATCACCCGGAGCCAACAGGTGTCCTTGTGGGAAGGATTTGTGACGTGAATGCTGAACTTCACCTGCTGACCAGGCCAGCTGACCTCAAAGTGCGGTCATGCAACCAGGATAGAGGTATAGCAAGGACATGTTTGTGAATAGTAAGAAGGCCTCTGAGGCAATGGCGACGCGTGAACATGAATTCCCGAAAACAGTGCGATGAAGTGCATTTTTCAAAGTGTTTTTCATTTTCGAAGTGCAGTCATTGAAATGCATTGTGTCCATGAAGTGTCAGTCAAGCATGACAAGACTTCAAAGAACTGGGAAGTCACAATACTGGAAGTTCAGTTTTATTCATTGTATAACACAAACTCTTCGTAGCATGAAAGGCAACATTATGCTGTATGTTTTTCCTTCAGAAAAACCTATTTTACGCTCAAGGCAAGAAAAGTCTTTGATATTGTTCTTGTCATAAACAGGGTAGTGATTTACATAACACAATAACAAGAATAAAAGGACAGAATAATTGACATGACATGAACAACGTGTCTGGCAGAAAGAAATTAACTTAGAAGTCAAAAACAAATAACTAATAGAAGAATGAAATGCAGATCCAAAAACAGCATTAATTAAAAGAAAATTAATAGCAAACCGCACTGATTTAAAAGGAACAAGTTCTAGGACATGTTTTCTGATTTCTGATGTTTGTCACATGCTCGTCACTAAACTCATCTTCTCCATTATGGGAGCAATCACCAGGCCGATGCTGGCCTGAAAGAAAGTCAAGTGGGCTCATCTAGCAGCAGAAGATTAAGGATTTAGTTTGGTCCTCAGCCAACATGTGAGTCATCATCTGTCCTTTATCACCAGTGAGGAGACATCCTGATTTGGCGTTAAAACACTGTTGAATAACAGCAAACATGTATGAATTCTGCAGTTTATCCAGAAAGATAGTGTTCTGCTAAAAACAAGAAACATTATTTACCGACCAACAAATTATTTTTTAATTGCTAATGTTTGAATTTGTTCTGATGTGGCTGGAGTTCTGCATGCTTGACTAAAGCAAGGCGTCTGATTTAGGTGAGAGGAGGAGAGTCAACAATGCCCCTTATTAATTAATGAAGTGCAGACATGCTGCATCATGTTCATAATTCAGCATGTGATAAAGCATTTGTTGCCCCCATGATGACGGGTTATATTCATGGCTGGGTTAACAAAGGACACCTGGACATGCTCTTTATAAGCACAAGATGCCCAGACTGAAAGAGACAGAAAACAACTAAAAATGACTACAATGTTTACAGTCATATTCTGTGTGAGTCCCTTTTTTGGTTGTTTTGCATCTCTTTGTTGACAATTTGTGTCACATTTTGTGTCTAGATGAAGTTGTTTTTGCAGGTCTTTGTGTCTCTTTAGGTTTGTCACTTCGGCGTCCATTGATCGATACACACATACACGCACGTTGATAGAAACAAGAACTACTGCTGAGAATCAGACTGCAGTATTAAAAATCATTATTTGACCCTTTTTCTGTGTTTCTCAAGCTGCTTGCTGTTTATTATATGCGCATGTCATTAGCAAGTGAAAACACAAATATCTTTCGGTCGTGTTCTTTCAAACACCCACGGTTGTGTTCTTTTAGACACCCACATGGACACACTTCATCAAACCATGCAGAAATTAATTACAGCACGACATAAATGGATGTTTCAAAAGTCACTGTTAACGCTGCAGTATGTGCGAAACAAATGCATGTGAGAAAAAACAACAGGATCAATAATTCTTGTGTGTTCAGCTTAAGAATAACACATGAATATGTGATACAATTAGTAAACAATTAAAAGCAAATGACTATAATTAATGAAGACATATCTGCAGAAGAGAACACGACCTAAAGCTGTAGAGTAGTAGATATAATTACACATTCTATGGTTAAAACAATAAATTATAATTATAAAATCTAAACGTACAGAGAAGTTAGGATCAGCTACGGATAAGAAGAAGTAATTATCTGTGGGTTTGTATCAGGGGAAATTTTGGAGGGATTTAAAATTACATTTCCTTTGAAATGTTAAAGTAAAGGTGCATTTGCGTCTCCAGAGTAAAGACAATCTCGCTGGGCAGCAGGTTTGTCTGTTTATTGTTGTTAATAGGATCCTCTTTTGCTGTGCCCCAAAGCACAGCTTGGTGTGTTTTGACTGTGTTCTGCAGTGTTCAGTCACGATCTTGTCAAAGCTTTTCTCAGTCTAGACTAACAGTGGGGAGCTACCAATTATGTACCGTCTGTGAAAAGCCAAATGAGGTTGAAACTTATTTGAAGGTGAAGACGGATAACCATCATCATTGTAATCATCCTCAGTATCGTTGATACCTTTCATTGTGCTTGGTAATAATTTGTTGGGGTTGGACTGAGAAGATTGCTGCTCATTGTTGAGAATGTAAGCCTCTTGCCTCATGTATTGATAGAGTAAATTGTTTATCACAATTTCACTTTATTACAGTTTCAGAGTGCAATATCACTGTTGTGATTATGGACAGCTGTACACGTTTATTTGGAATGATTATACAGTATTACTTTTGACAAGAGTTGACAAATTTGCTAACAGACAATCATCAAGCAAGATCGACAATACATAGCAGCCAGCCAATATTACTTACTAGTCAAACAGCCAGAAGCCCAGCTGAGTCTGTCAGTCTTTTATTTATGAATTATGAGTCTCAGATAATTATAATGTTGGTAAATCATGGATTTAAATTTATATTCCTGGAACCTGGGTCTAATCTTGAACATCACCTCTTGTTTCCTTTAGTTTTGTGATAAGAGCTCAGGTTTTTCCTAACATGTTCTGACTTTGTCTGTGAGCCATGTTCAGAGCTTGCCCGAGGATAGATAACTTGCAGAAAGTTAGAATTATATTTTTATGTCTGGGAGTTTGGGCACAGACACTGTTTGTTTTTGTTTTTCTTAATTTAATTAAAAAATAATAATTTAAGGGTAAATTTGTTTGCAGATACTTAAAAACTTTTTTCTATTTAATTTACACTGTCATAAGTTTTTCCACAAAAAAAACACTTTTTGTTGTTGTGCTTCGCCCAAGGCTTTGGTTGTGTTGACAGTGAAACTATATATTTTGTTTTCATGAACACAAATCTCCCTGCAACCCTGATAATGATACACGGTTTTGGAAAATATATACTGTAGAGAGACAGCTGAAAACATTTCATTTGAAATTGTCAGTGTAGTCTGTGCTAGTGTTATCCACACAATTTAAATTTGTTGTTGTTTGTGTTCTAGGAAATGCATTATTGATTTCCTTACTAAAGGTACGGGTACTCTTTTGTACAAATGTAATAATGCCTTTGTTCCAGCTCTCAGGAAAATAACCTGTAGGGAAGATACTGACAGCTGCATTTTCCGACGTTGTCAATGCATAACGTTTTCTTCCTCTGTAGCTTAAGGCACAAGCTTTGGTTTTAGCTCCAACTGTGCAATGGAAAAATCTTGTTTTGTTCGTGGGTTCTTATCAGTGTTGTTTACAGGTGCTTCAAACAGGGCTTTGAAGTGAGGAATTTTTCCATTTTGAATCCCTAGCATCTCAGAAGATGTTTTGCTTAGTGAGTTGGACTGATCCCTGAAGAGGAGTACATCGAGTCCTCAATCAAACGCTGTTTATTGTTTATAGGAGGCATATTAACTGCTGGGTGACTGGTTTTCTCATAGCTATGGCTTTAAGGTAACATACATTAGCCATGTTAATGACATGGCTGGAATAGAAATGTTGGTCCACCACTTTGGTCTTAACTGGAATATCTCTACAACTGTATGGTGTGCCATGAATTTTGTTTCATACATTAACGCTTCCCTTGGGATTAATATTCATAAGTGTTAAGTGTTAAAAAGCTTTAAACTAGCTGATGTGAAAGGGAACGACAACATTCAGAGTGAATGACGTTTCTTTTTCAGTTCATGTTGAACAGATGGATCTGTGTGCATTAAATTACTACCCTGGGTATTCTTTTAAACTGAGCATTGAGAATGCAGGTATCCTTGACAAACATACAGGAGCTCAGAATAATTTTCATCCACTTCACAATCAACATATTGCTTCCTGGCATGTTGAAGCCCTGGTGCTTTGTCTCTTGACCATCTATGATGCCTTATTCGCAAAGATTAACAAGCTCAAGACGGTAATCAGCTCGATCGAAAAGGCATTCTGTAGTTTCCCATCTCAAGTCTCAACCAAAGGAAAGCTGGAGGTGATGCTGACAGATTCCTGTGACCCATGTGTAGCCTAAACTACTCCCACACTGGCAACATGGAGGAAGTGAACCCTGTCAACAGCGGGGTCATCCGCTTTGGGTGGCGCACACCATTTTGGTAAAAGGCAGCTTCATATCAGTGATTTGGTATTGTGGTCGATGTGGTGCGTTAGCTAGAGCAAGGTCCACAAAGGCTGTTTCTAGAGCACACCAAGGGCAATGGATGATATGGGAGGGAGCTGAGGAGAGAAAGTTCTCTTGAAAGGAGCTGTGGGAAGCTCTGTGGGAAGGATTGCAAACAAGCTTCATTATACGAGCCGTGTACAATGCCATGCCTACTTCAAAAAATCTCAGCTAATGGTTCTCGAAGGCTCAATGTGTTTGTTCTGTGTATCTTCATCAAACCTAAAGCCAATCCTTTTGGCTGTAAGACAAGCTCTACACAAGGCTATTTCAGCTGGCAGCACAATCTGTAACTGAAGTGTGTGGCAGCTTTGCTGGATAGCAGGCAAGCAACAATCAACACCCTGCCTCTTAGTCATCCTATCCTGCATCTGCAATCCAAAGTATGCACTCCAAACCCCAGAGGCTGGGCAGCTGGAAGCAGCACAAGACAAGCAACTGGAAGACCTGTTACACCACACTTTGCACCATCTACATTATAGAGTTTACATTCCCCTTTAGATGATGCTGTAGGCAAGGCTTTTGAAAATGTACCTTGAGCTGGCAGCTGACACTGATCAGTATGGCTGGAAAGCTATCGTTTGCCCAGAACTTGGCTGCAGTGTCTTTGTAGACATGTCAACTACTAGGGCCAGGCCCAATGCCAAGCAATCAAAGCTCTCTCTGAAACTGCTGAAAGGGGAAAGTCCATGATTCTGGATTAAAAGACATAGCACCTGGGCAACATCATGAATGAAACTGGAAACATTTCTAAATACATTTTGAGTGTGCCTGACTCTGGCCCCATCGCCCCCATACATTATTATTGACACTGCTCAGTAAATTCAGTATTAATACAACAAACTGTGTCATTATTGCCTTTTTAATGGGCTCTTATTTTGAAGGGACTCTTATTTTGAAAGACTTTTGTCTTTCTGTGTCTGTCTGTGTGTGTGTGCTTGGCCCCTTGAAGGTGGCCAAAAATACTAAAAGGTGTGCCGCAAACCAAAAGCTGAAATGACCATCAGCCTCCTCATCTCGTGGACCATTTCCTTGCCGATTTCCAGGCGAAAATTGTATAAACTTTGGCCTCGGGAGGTGAAAGAACAGGTGCTCCCTGCTCCCTTAGGAAATTAACGAGGGAATAGATTGGGCAGTACTGTAGATGCGTGTTGCTGGCGAATCTTTGTGTCTGACCCCAAAAGTATAAAGCTGACAGCTTGACCGCCTCAAATTTTCCTACATTTTGAGTCATGTCTGTAGTGTGACATTTGCTCGTTTGTATGTGTTTTATTTTTTCATTTTTTTATCTGGTCCTAGCTATATAGCAGATGGAAGAAGGAACAAAAAACGAAAAATAAATAAATAATAATAAAGTCGTCTGGGCACCCACACCAATAATAAACACTGTGAATAGTATATAGTGTACTCACTTATTTGTCAAGCCTGGGAGGCCAGACCTCATTGAGTTGAACCATTTGACAGTTTGGTAGGCTCATCAGTAAAAGAAAGCGGTTGCACACTTGAAAACCTTGAGAGGTCACCACCCCACTTACATCACAACAACAAAGGTCTCAAGGTATGAATAAATTCATAGATAATAAATTCATGACATGACATGGTTAAGCTGTGCTTGAGTCAAAAACTCTTTTAAATGCAATTGTACTTTTCGCTCATATCTTGTGCTTGATTTTAGAAGAAAGATTAATTAAATATTGTTTTGTCTTATTTGTACAGATAAGTTTTATATATATATATATATATATATATATATATATATATATATATATATATATATATATATATATATATATATATTAAAGTTTCTTAAAAGCTTATTTAATGAAAGGTGTTCTCCAAATGAAATAACTTTTTCTTTATTACTGTGCATATTTACATCAGAATCAGAATAAATACGGCGAATACAGCAGGCTGTGGTATGTACATGAGGTAGATATTACACAGTATGCACAGCATGAATGGATTGCATGTGAGTAATGATATTCGCCCAGGGCGCAAATGTGGCCAGGACCGGCGCTGTGTACAGACATGGTTCTCAGATTGTTTCTTAAAGACATTGGTGACCTTTTTTTGGGGGGAGTGCCGCCATGTTGGTTGACATTTGTGAGAAAAGAATGACTCACATACTCTTAGTATTGTGGACAAAACACAGTAATGAGTAATACTGTAATAAGAAAGCTTTGGATAGTAGACAATGACAGTAGAAAGAGGTGGGAATGACAGGCAACAAAAGCTGAGTCATTCTACCGCAGTGAATTTACACCAGGAATTAAAATGATACAATTATCATTATATCTATTCTAGTGATAAAATGTCACTGCGTTTGTGCTCCTAGGCTAAACGCTCTGGTATTTACTGTCAGCTGTTCTCGATCACTTTGCTGATGATGCAAACCCCTGCTGGGTTAATTTTAGTCTTTATCATTACTACAGATGATTTAATGCTGTTATTTCACATTTTTTTGGACAGCTTGAGGATGTATGTGTCTAGGCTGTTGTTTCACAATTTCTTTTGGCTCGATCATTATTTTCATTAGCCTTTACTTTTTTTCTTAGTTTGTCGGGTGGTTTAGGCAGTTTTTGTTTTTCCAGTGATTGAACACAATTATGGCAATTTACTAACACATGTCACTCCAACCCTGGGAGAAGTTAGGTTTTTATATATTGGTTTTTATATATTTGTATATTACTTACTGTTTTCTTAATTATATTGTTGTGTCGTAGTCCCCGCCATGTTCAGAGAGATCTGTTCAAGACAAAAAATAAATCAATAATATCAATGACAATGTATTACTATGATTGATGATTGAAGGCAGCTGTTTTTCATCAGATCAACTAGATCTCTATGCCGAGCGGCGAAGAATTTTCTTGTTCCTCCTTCCTTGGTGAGGGCACGAGGCAATCGCATAAATGATGATGATTGGCTGAGGTTGAGTAATATTCCATGGTAAGCCAATCAGAGGTGGAGTTGGGCTGGTGTTGCTTACACAAATTGTCAGACACACAAAGACGACACAGGACATTCACGTGAGTCAACGAGAAAACAGAAATGGCGAGCCTTATATAGTCCAAAAGTGGCCTTCTTTAAATGGAAGTATAGCCATTACTTTTCCTTCCAAGAAATGAAGGGAACGAGTGTAACCGTGAAATGCACATTATGCCTGGAGTCAAGTGCTTCTCCACGTCGGTGTCGAGCATGAACACTATATACACATAGTAATTACAATATCTACAATGATCCATGATTCCATCCATTATTGGATGCTAGTCTCACTTTCCCACAGCAACGTTAAAATAGTTCAGATGTGTGTACTGTTATGTATTCTAATGAGTATTCGTTTCATTATAATATTCGGATTTATCATAAATAATTAAATTAATTATTGTATTTTAAGTTCCGTCACAGAGGTATGGAGGTGGGGTCCAACTTCTTTGACACATTTAAGTGTTTAAAAAATTACTTACCAAAGTAACTATAGTTACTTTTATAATTTGTAACCCAGTAACTACTTTAGTTACTTTCTGGGAGAAGTAACTAGTAACTGTAACTAGTTACTTTTAGAGTAGCTTACACAACACTTTGAACTGAAGTTATCATATCCAAACTTAGAAGACAAGCATTTTATTTATGTATGTATTTCTGCACTCTTTCAAAACTATTGCGGGTTCTATAACGTTCAGTGGTTCGTGGTTTTGCATGCGAATAAACACAAATGATCATGCGGCCATATTACAACCACCTGGCATTACTCATAATTATAGAGTTTGGATTTGGAGAGTTGACTATACATCCAACACATTGCAAGGTTTATTATGTGTGTCTAATTGTATCTTGAAGAGTGGGAGGAGCATCTGGCCAGGAGTTACAAATTGCCCTTTTAACAATGGCAGATTAACAGTGGGATTCTTAGTCTTTGTTTGTAACTCAATTTTAGCCAGTGTTCAGTTTTACAGACTGAAATGATAATGACAGCGAGCAGATTTTATAAGCCAGCTGGATGTTTGATTTCCAGCACCACATTTGAAAGTTTGTGTTTTTTTAGTTTGTGTCTTTAAGTTCTCACTGGAAAACCTCATGGCCCAAAAACTGGGGCATATCTTTTGTAGACATCAACAGTGAAAAGTCTTTATGTTTTTCACATCGCTCTCTGCCACCCTCCAGCATTCTGAGCCGTACAGCGCCGCAGATTTTAGATCTGTTGTACATTTGGAAGCACTCAGATCGATCATAAAAGATATTTATCTGTCATTTTTGGAGGAAGTCCAGAAGATTGCACTGTCTTAGACATAATGTCACAATGTAAACTCAAGAAAACTCTCTGGAAGTTAATGAAATTGTTGTGTAATGAATTGTTTCACTAAATCAAGGAATTGTTCGACGATGTTCTTTAGTACCAGCGATGAACCCGATGAATCACCTATGTGGTACTGTGTTACTTGACATAGTTCAGTTTATTTAGAGCGGTTTCTAACTCTGTGGAGGTTGTTTTTGTCCTATACAAGGATATTATTGAGATTAATTGCATTGCCCTTGACCTTTTCAGGTGTGGTATAGTATTGGATAGAGGTTGTAGGGGCATATAAAAACGAAAACATTTTCATAATTACTTATATTTATAGACAGTATATGGGAGGTGTTGCTTGCCATGTTGCTTAATGCTTAGCTATAGCTATGTATGTTTCTAGTCGCTTAGGAGCTCTCAACTTCCCAGAATGAATTTTCATTTATTCAGTTTTGTACATTCAGATGATTCCAAGGTAATATCGCTGGCCAAGTTAACCACCAGGATTCAGTCAACAACAGATAATAATTTATCAACAGCTAACCACAAGATATTTGTTGATAGAAAATTCTTTGCGTTACTAAAAGTGTCTACAAAACCAAAAGTTTAGTAGTTAGACAATGTTACTTGCTTGAAATGTACAGATACAGCTGCTAGTTCAGAGTGGGCCTAATGAAAATACGTAACAGATAACACTGATGTTGTTAAACTACTTTTGGCATGTTGCTTTAGCTTAGCTTGCAACATTTCTCTTCAGTGTCGCAAGGTCTCATTTAATAGAATTAGTGATAACCTCGCTCACAGATTTATTGCCCTTTCAAGGAAATTTGTTGCCACAGTCTTCACGTTGCCCCACATAAATACATATATGCACCGTAACACAACCACAAAAATAGACATCCAATTTTCCACCTAGATTCCCTACGTGTAGCAGCCATGACAGTTACAGAGGTGTTTTATTAAGTTATACTATGTCAGGCCGGGGACATGTATCTGCGACTGGGGGTGAGCAGTGTGAAGAGTGCTGGACTATGTGATCTGTGCATTAGGGCTTTGCTGTTGAGGACTGAGAGGTTGGTGGTGATGGGGAAACAAATTACTGTGTGAAGTAAGAAATCTTGATAACCTAGAACAGAGTTATTGTCATGAAGGAGTGCCAGTGTAGAGGAGCTGATGCAGTCATTGCTGTAGAGGATGAAGATAAAGGGGCTTAAGACACAACCTTGTGGGGCTCTTATGTTGGTGATGATGGTGAAGGCTATTACAGTTGCCCATTCTTACTGTCTGTGGATGAGAAGTGGGGGGCATTGAGCTCTTGAAGTTTGCTGCTTTCATCTGCTGATGTTAAAAGCAGGTGAAGTTACCTGGTGATTGTAGGTGTTGTAGGAGGGAAGGAGGCCACAGCATGAGAGTCCAATTGTGGTCTGATAATTGGATGGAAATTATGATGTGACAAGTCAAATGGTTGATCAAGATGACAGAAATATGATATGTGAAAAGGAATTTTTATTTTTGTTTTATTACTATATTCAATTCTCAGGATATCCAATTTAATTCGTGATTGGGATTCATATTAGCACTGGTCACTACACAGCCAGTGATGGAAAAAAAAAAGTGACAAGATAGTTTTGTTCGGTGAGGTGTAGGGCTCTGGTAGGGAATCACACTCCTCATCTTCATGTTATACGATGAGTGAAGGCATGTTTGTTTTATTCATTAACATTACAGTATTTCTTAGGGGGGATCGGTACTGAAGCAGTCCCTATGGTGCAGTCCTTGAGCGCTCTTGCCTGGATGTTATCCGGCCCCTGATGGTTTTCACCTGCTCAGCTGCCAGTGCACATCCTCCGCTATGAAGGGAGTCGGGTTTGTTGGTTCCAGAATGGGTAAGGTTTGCAGCAGCACCTCGCATTAGTTGAGTAGTTGATGGCGTGTAAAAAAAAAAAAAAAAAACGGGTGTAGATGATGTTTGGGTCATCAGCAAATGAAGGCATTTTGCAAGTAGCTCGCAAAAGTGCTTGTGACGCTGCATTTCGTTGTCTGTGATTTTTCACCAGACTTCATAATTTGAATTTAGTACATAGTGTCGATCTTTTGTAACGACATTCACCTGCTCTGTAATCTCTTTCCTTGTGTGGCTTTAATCTCACTGCTGCAGCTGCATCCACAGCTTCAAAATTCTGCTTTTTAGGGCATATTCTGCTACATCCTGGCAAACAACCTCATTATTACTTCAAATACATAAATGTTCAAAACATTTGACATCTTTTAAATGTATCTTTGTGGTGATTTTGACAATTACAGGTTCGTCATTGAAAAATCATGTAAAGCTCATTTTAGGAGATTTGATTTAATTAATCGCATATTCACCAGGCTACATCCTGTTGCCCAAAGTTTGGGTTTTTATACATAATTTATGCCACTTCAAAAAGACCTTCATCTAGCTCTTTCACTTATTCATTTAGTAATACAGAAAAATGGATGTGGGTTAACTGCACTCCCAAGAAGAATGTGACAAAGCTCTAACACTCAATTCACACATGTTTAAACTATAGTAAAGGTCCCCTAACCTTATCAATGGATTTATCTGAACTTGATCTTTCTCTAACTAAAGTTGTTGTGCTTAAACCAATTTTTAACCATTGCACTGTGACATCATGAAACTGATTTATTGAGTAGAGAAATTATGTCATCCTGTTGATTGTGTCGTCAGATCAGAAAGCTCTTCCATGTGTCGGACAAAGTGTTTTGTTGTTTTAATCCTAATAAAAACTGGACTTGTTGGAGTTAACGTTGACTAATTCCAACCAGACTGAACTTTTTGCACAAAGACAGATTTCTTTATATTCTAAGCACGCTTCTCTGTACAGACAGTGCTCTAAAAGTTAAGTTTATAATACTATTGTCAATTATTTGAATTCATTTCAGTGTCTGTCATGCTCAGAAAGGATTTCCCAGTGCCATCAGGAAGCGGCTGAGACTGAATGTTCTGCCTTTAAGGGTTAAAAAGTTAAAAAATGTTAAGTTAAAGTTCATACATTAATCATTGAGCAGGTTTAAAAAGTCTATATTCTTTAGTTATGGAAAACCGCGTCAGAGTGAGTGGTCTTTCCTTTGGTTTCTAGAAACCACGTCAGAGTGAGTGGTCTTTTATTTGGTTTCAAGAAACTATGTCAGAGTGAGCGCTCTTTTCATTAGTTCCAGCTATGTTGTTTTTTTCTCGCTCTTCTCCGCTGCATGCTCAGGTGAGCACACGCTAGCTAGACTGCTGAAATAACATTGTTGGAGTTTTTTTACGTTTTTTGCCTTGGAGAATATTTATCTTTTTACGGATAGGATTTTATTCGATTGGATTGGATTGAAATAAAGACTTCATTAAAAGGACAAGAAAAGTCAAGCCTTGTGGTTTTTTTGAAGGACTTTATCCGTTATCTGATTGTCTAGCTTTGCATGAGCACACGGCATTGCGAGGGCAATACAGTAAAAAGATAAGACACGGCGGGCTCAAGCATTAAAACTCAACAATCAGCAATCATGAGTCTACGCTCAGGAAAAAAATATCTTAAAGAAGATACAACTACACAGCAAGAAGAAGCTAGTGGGGAACAACAAACAGAGGTTGTAGATCAAGCAACCAAGAAGGTGACTCATGTGTATGCTAGGTCCCAGTCATCTAGAGCTTCTACTAGAAACTCATCAACAGCCTCTTCAGCCACAAAAGCCTATGCTAGGGCAAAAGCTGCTCAGGCTGAAGTAGCCTTCGCTAAACGAGAGGCTGAGATGATGAAACAGAAAGCTGAACTGGAAGCAAACCTTCTGAAGCAAAAAGCTAGCTTCGACGCTGATCTCCATCTTCTCCAGTGTCAGAGAGCTGCTGCTGCAGCTGAAGCGGAGGCTACAGCTTTTCAGGAGGTTGAAAGCGGGGAGCGAAGCCAACTTCCAGATGTGGAAGAAGAGCCCCTGAGTACAGTTCGACGTACTAGTGAGTACATCCTACAACACTCTGACATGTTCATACGGGAACAGCCTTTGGAACCCACAGTTGTGGTGAAATGTGAAAGAGAAATGGATAAGCAGGAAACACTGGATATGCCTAGAGTTTCTCATGACATCCAAAGAAACACACAGCAAGTTTACAAAGATATGAAAAAACAGCCAACAAGGAATATAGGTCTGAGTGACACTTACCCTCATGGTACTCAGCACGCAGCTAACCGTGAAAGAGAGTACGTACCTGAGCCTAAAGGCACACAAGACTTTGCAAGGTATCTCATCAGGAGAGAACTGGTGAGTGCTGGTCTTCTGCAATTTGATGACAAACCAGAAAATTATTGGGCGTGGAAAGCTTCATTTCTAAGTTCCACAAAAGACTTAAATCTGTCAGCCAGGGAAGAACTAGACCTGCTAACCAAATGGCTGGGAGCTGAATCGTCTGAACAGGCAAAGAGAATTCGAGCAGTGCATGTCCTCAATCCCGATGCAGGTGCTGCCATGGTTTGGCAACGTCTCGAAGAGTGTTACGGGACTCCTGAGGTCATCGAAGACGCGCTGTTTAAAAAGATTGAAAACTTTCCGAGGTTGACCAATAGAGATACTGTTAAGCTGAGAGAGCTAAGTGACATTCTCCTTGAACTGGAATGTGCTAAGCAAGATGGTGCACTACCAGGGCTTTCATATTTGGATACAGCTCGAGGGGTGAAACAGATAGTGGAGAAGCTCCCTTACAACCTTCAAGAGAGATGGATCAGTTTTGGAAGCAAGTACAAGGAGGATTACAGAGTGGCCTTTCCTCCCTTTTCTGTCTTCTCAAGGTTTATCGAACAACAGGCAAAGATAAAAAATGATCCAAGCTTCACTTTAACCCCCAACAGCAGTCATGTCTCTTCCAGGACCGAAAAGCCTACAAAGTACAGTGGAAAGGGGTCTGTGGCTGTACATAAAACTGACATCCCTGTAGAGTCATCAGGCATTAAAGCCAATACTGCTCTAAAGAAGATGGAAGAACCTGATCGTCAGTGTCCGATACATAAAAAGCCACACCCACTGAAAAAATGCAAGCTCTTTAGAAACAAAACAATAGAGGAGCGCAAATCATACCTCAGAGAGAATCATATTTGTTACAGATGTTGTGGGTCCACTCAACACATGGCAAGAGATTGTAAAATGACTGTCAAGTGTCTTGAGTGCAGCAGTGACAAACACATTGCAGCTCTGCACCCGGGTCCTCCTCTTGTGACTACAGAGAGTGTGGTGGACGACAGAGATGAAAGCGGGGAGCAAGGTGAAAGCCCACCTTCTTCAGTCACTTCCAAATGTACAGAGATTTGTGGAAATGCAGACGGTGCACGGTCTTGTTCCAAGATCTGCTTAGTGAAAGCTTACCCTGAAGGGAGAAAGGAGAAAACAATCAAGATGTATGCAGTGCTAGACCAGTGTTTCTCAAACTTTTTCAGACCAAGGACCACTTTGTCAAAAAAAAAAATTTCAGGGACCACCTGACCCTGTCTTCAGCCACCTATCCATCATTGTTTCCCATCCTCTCCGTGCCTTGTTTTAGTTAAAGTTCACAGCTTTTGCTGCTCTTTTCCTTGCTTTCTTTTCCTTACTTACTGACGTGACAGCGGAATGATTTTGTCTATAGGAGACGCCGTGGTTGCTTAGGCAACAATTTGGGCACTGCTAATTCAGATTTATCTTCATATATCCATTATACATATTTTAAAAAAATATTTGTCTGCATTTTTGTTCAGAGAACAAATTCGCTTTACACTTCAAATAATGTTAGGTAGGACTAGGGCTGATATGGCCTGTAACCAATATCTCGATATTTTTAAGCTATATCGCGATACACGATATATATTTCAATATTTTTGTTGTTGTTGTTTTGTATTGTTTATTTCTAATAAATATTGTCATTATTTCCATGATAGCATTGTAATTGCTCAGAATCAACGTAGAACAGTAGATTTACACTTGCAGTGAGACACACCTCTTTTATAGCATTTTAACACTTGTCATATTTTTTATGAATTTTTAATACATTTCATGATGTAAATATGAGCTTTAAAGCTCAATAGCTTCCAGGTCCTGTGACCTATTGGCTCAAAATCAGTGTAGAACAGTCGAGCTACACTTGCTATACGACACACACTCTTTTTTATAGCATTTTAATACTTGTCATATTTTTAAAGAATTTTTAATATATTTCATAATGTACATATGAGCATTGAAGCAGTGCAGAATCATACTTGGCATATGAGACACTTTTTTAAATCAAATTTTAACCATTCTTCATATTTTATAAATAAACGTTTAATACATTTAACACCCACGTTTTATTTTGAAAACCGAAAGTGTCCACACGCTGCAGTAAGCTAGCGCTGACTTTCCAGTTTTTTAAAAGTGTTTGCCATAAAGTCGGCAGTAAGGGCGCACTTGAAAATATTGGAGCAGCTGACGTGACCACGCGAAAACGAGAGACGGCGTGACCGCAGCTGTTTTTCTTCAGAACCAAGTCGTCCGTCTCCATCTTCAATTACCTCACTTGGACTCTTGGCTTCACCTCTCCTCACTTGATACAGAAAGTACGCATGCGCGCAGGGGATGTTTCTGGGTGGGCGGGGCAGTGTGCTGCGTGCTGTGAGCAGCAGGAGTGAGTGACAGGCGAATCCCCGGAGAATTAAATGCCGACGGCTTAAAACATTTACGTGACAAGTACTCGATGGTCGCGATATAGTCATTTCATACATCTCACGTAGAACAAGCCACGATATATCGAGTATCCCTAGGTAGGACTCCACAAACTTGTGTGGGAAATTCGAATATTTTAAGAGATCCTCTCACGGACCACTTGAGGTCGCTCGCGGACCACTAGTGGTCCGCGGACCACACTTTGAGTAACACTGTGCTAGACGAACAAAGCAATAAGTCTCTCGCTAAGACAGAGTTTTTCAGTCTTTTTGAAGTAGAAACTAGCTCCACTCCATACACCCTGAAAACCTGTGCTGGGAAATTGGACACTTCAGGTCGGAGAGCTGTTAATTTCATCATTGAATCTATGGATGGAAAAGTAAAGCTTGCCTTACCCCCTTTAATAGAGTGTGACATGGTGCCAGACGATAGGACAGAAATCCCCTCCCCAGAGGTGGCACACTATCACCCCCACCTACGGTCAGTTGCTGGTAAAATTCTACCTGTGGACCAAGATGCACCAATCCTTCTGCTCTTAGGGAGAGACATCCTAAGGGTGCACAAAGTACGTGAGCAAATAAACGGGCCCCACAATGCGCCTTATGCACAGCGATTAGACCTAGGCTGGGTCATTGTGGGAGATGTGTGCTTGGGCACAGTTCACAAACCATCAGAGGCGAATGTTTACAAGGCAAACGTCCTGAGTAGTGGCCGCGCATCCTTCCTTAGACCGTGTCCAAATAGTATTCACGTGAAGGAAGACTATGGTGGTACGATGCAGCATCACAGTGCAGCCTTTCCTGCATGTGCGGAGAACAGAAGTCACTATGTGAGTACAGACAACTTAGGGTGCTCTGTGTTTGACAGGTCCAAGGATGACAACAAATTAGCATTGTCTGTGGACGATAAAGCCTTCCTAGCTATTATGGATGCAGAAGTCTACCAAAATGAAGAAAATAGCTGGGTGACTCCGTTACCATTCCGGGCTCCTAGACGTCGCCTTCCAAGCAACAGGGAGCAAGCTTTGAAACGTCTCTGCTCACTTCGGAGAACCCTGGAGAAAAAGCCAGAAATGAGAGAACATTATATTAAGTTCATGCAGAAAATGTTGGACAATGATCAAGCTGAGCTGGCTCCACCTTTGGACAAAGGGAAAGAGCACTGGTACTTGCCAACCTTTGGTGTGTATCATCCCAAAAAACCCAACCAGTGGCACTATGTGCCAACAGATTTGAATCCCGCTGACTATGCAACCAGGTTTATGCCAGCATGCCAGCTCCAACACAGCAGCTGGTTATCAGGACCAGCTTTTCTCTACCATGACGATGCAGCTGAGATATCCGTCTCTGATATCTTCGCTCTGATTGAGCCTGAAGCTGATGATGAGATTCGTCCTGAGGCTACTACTCTGACAACCAACACATCAGAGTTGCCTTTGGGCTCCCAACACTTTGAACGATGCTCAAGTTGGAGAACACTCTATCACACTATAGCCAGACTCATTCATGTTGCAGCATCCTTCAAAGGAAAGTCAGACAAGACTGAAAGGAAAGGTTGGAAGTGTTTCAAAGAAGCATCCAGCATAAGTGAGCTTTCAAAAGCCAAAGCTGTGATCATCCGCTCTGTGCAGAACAGCGTCTTTAAGCAGGAATTCAAGTGTCTTGAAGGCAAACAGACCTTACCAAAGCAGAGCACACTCAAAAAGCTAAATCCAATTGTGGATGAAGATGGTCTGCTTCGTGTCGGAGGTCGTCTTTCTTGTGCTGACCTGTCAAAAGAAGAAAGACACCCACTGATCATTCCAAACACCCATCACATTGCCACACTACTTGTGAGACACTTTCACGAACAAGTAGCTCACCAAGGGAGACACATTACAGAAGGAGCTATCAGATCAGCTGGATACTGGATAATTGGAAGCAAGCGTCTGGTGTCTTCTGTCATTCACAAGTGTGTTACCTGCTGCAGACTGCGAGGGAGGTTGGAGGGCCAGAAGATGGCTGATCTACCTGCTGACCGACTTACGCCTGAGCCTCCATTCACTACTGTCGGCCTTGATGTCTTTGGGCCATGGTCCATCACGACACGTCGGACAAGAGGAGGATATGCAGACAGCAAACGCTGGGCTGTGTTGTTTACGTGCATGTCAACTAGAGCAGTGCATATTGAGCTGATTGAAACCATGTCAACAGACAGCTTTATCAATGCTCTCCGGAGGTTTTTTGCGACTCGTGGTCCAGCCAAACTTCTGCGGTCTGACAGAGGGACCAATTTTGTGGGAGCTTGTAAGGAATTGAATATGAACGCAGATGACACAACAGTCGGGAAGTACCTCCAGGAGAAAGGCTGCTCCTGGGTGTTTAATCCTCCTCATGCTTCCCACATGGGTGGCTCCTGGGAAAGGCTCATCGGAGTTGCCAGGCGCATCCTT
Organism: Collichthys lucidus; assembly: GCA_004119915.2. NCBI lineage: Eukaryota > Metazoa > Chordata > Actinopteri > Sciaenidae > Collichthys > Collichthys lucidus. Next base: position 11,787,209 of record CM014098.1, on the reverse strand, counting down.
GATGCAATGTTGCTTCAGGCAAGACCAACACGTCTCACACATGAAGTCCTAAGCACCTTCATGGCAGAAGTCATGGCAATTATGAATTCAAGACCTCTTGTAAACATATCTACTGACCCAGATATGCCTATGGTGCTCACTCCGGCGATGCTCCTTACTCAAAAGATGAGTGCAGTTTCAGCCCCCTGTGGAAACTTTGGCACAGCACAGTTGTATAGGAAACAATGGAAACAAGTCCAGTGTCTTGCTGACACGTTTTGGAAGAGATGGAAGGGAGAGTATCTGTCTACGCTACAGAGCCGCAGGAAGTGGACAGAAGACAGGCCAAATGTCAAAGAAGGAGATGTTGTCTTGCTGAAAGACAGCCAAGCCCACAGAAATGAATGGCCAATAGGAATGGTTGTTAAGACTTTGCCAAGCAGCGACAACAGAGTCCGCAAAGTAGAAGTGCGGATCGTGAAGGATGGGACAGCAAAGGTGTTCTTAAGGCCAGTCTCAGAGATCGTAGTCCTTCTTTCAGAGACTTAATGTGTATTGTTTCTAAAAGGTATTCCCCTTTAAATGTGTGTATATTTGGAGTGATATAATGTAATTATATCAAGCGGGGAGTGTTCTGCCTTTAAGGGTTAAAAAGTTAAAAAATGTTAAGTTAAAGTTCATACATTAATCATTGAGCAGGTTTAAAAAGTCTATATTCTTTAGTTATGGAAAACCGCGTCAGAGTGAGTGGTCTTTCCTTTGGTTTCTAGAAACCACGTCAGAGTGAGTGGTCTTTTATTTGGTTTCAAGAAACTATGTCAGAGTGAGCGCTCTTTTCATTAGTTCCAGCTATGTTGTTTTTTTCTCGCTCTTCTCCGCTGCATGCTCAGGTGAGCACACGCTAGCTAGACTGCTGAAATAACATTGTTGGAGTTTTTTTACGTTTTTTGCCTTGGAGAATATTTATCTTTTTACGGATAGGATTTTATTCGATTGGATTGGATTGAAATAAAGACTTCATTAAAAGGACAAGAAAAGTCAAGCCTTGTGGTTTTTTTGAAGGACTTTATCCGTTATCTGATTGTCTAGCTTTGCATGAGCACACGGCATTGCGAGGGCAATACACTGAAGTTGATTACTTTGACATCCTCTATCCATCTCATTAGCGACAGACTCGGCGGACCTCCAGTTATGACGCATTTATGGGGAAATCAGTTCCCAACCAGATGAAATTTTTCTCAAATTTAAAGTATACTAACTGAAAATCAATTTATAGATACATCATTTCCTAACATGAAAGAAAACGTATATGACACTGCATCTCCACAGGAAAATAAAGCACTTTATAATGTTTTCTCAACAATAGAGGCATCTGAACGGTAGACTGATTTGTGTTTTGCTTTCCAAGGCCAACCTGTCTGAGTTCTACAGTGTGTCTGGCTCTACCTGTAAAAGAAAAGCTGTTAATACTTTATCTCTGAATGTGTTTCCAGAAAGAAAATTAATGCATTCAATTTTAGAGCATTATTAAAAAGTTATATCCGACAGTTTGCACTATTCACACTGCTGATATTATATAAAGTGAGAAGAGCCACTGCAGGTCTAACCTGACCACCTGTTGCTTGTCCTCTGTCATCTGTTGATTGTTTATCCATATGCTATGTTCAAAATCCTGAGTCAGACAGGATTTCTATGAAATTAAGATTTTAGCAGGTAGTTTTATCAGGTACTTAAACATTACTACACAGCCCCCCATGTCTGAGTAACTCAGTAACAAAGTACATTTACTTCAGTAACAAGTACAAACTTAAGGTAGTTGTACTACATAATGTTCCTTCACCACTCTATATAGAGAAACAGTGCCCTTTTTACTTCCCTGCATTTGACAACTTAGTTTGCAGATTACAAATCCCACAATGAGAACACAAAATATGATGTATTTCTAGTTAGATAAGATAGCCAGCATAGTTTCTCCTTCATGCTTGCAAAGGGTGGGTGAGTAGAGGAGTTGCAATCCGCGACAACACTGCTAGACGTCACTTTCCCCCTGGGATTATTAAAGTATTTCTGATTCTGATTCTGATTAAATCCTACCCACTGTAAGACACACAAGTACATTAAATAATTCTTATGTCACAGACTTCATTTCTCTCCATCTGTCATGCACTGATTCGATTTTACGACTGACTTTTGAAAAATGCCACGATCTTTAAAATCTGTTTTCTCAGTCAATCATTTGACAACATTCATTTTTTCTTCAGTCACTGGGGATGAGTTGGATTATTTGGACTGTGACATTCACATTTAAAGCAGTCAGCCCTTGGCAGTCTTGTGTCAGTTCAAACCTGATCTGCCATGACATAAATTTGAACCTTTTGTCAGACATCTTTAAAGTCGTATAAGTATGCCCTCGACCACTTATGTTGTCAATTCTTCTCAGAGGAAAGAAGCAGAATAGTCTGCCAGTGATTTATATTCAGTTGCCAGTTGATATCACTGTGTCACTAAATATATTACAAGCTAATTCACATTGTTTGACACTGAAGGACATTTCATTTCATGTCTGTCTTATCTGAGAAATAAAAGCATCTATATGAGGGAAAGAAAATCAACCACGCATTCAGGCCAATGATCATGATAACATGCTAACAGTAACAAAGACTGGTGTGCTGGAGAAGAGTTGTGTGATGTGTTTTAATTTTAATTAATTATTAATTAATATTTAATGAACCACGTCAGTTTGTCATGTTAGAAAGATTTGCTAATTAGCACTATGATAACGATGGATAGTCATTCGTTTTGCAGGTGTCTGAAGTTGTGACAAGACATTTCACTCAAATCTAGAAATGTCAAGCTCATGGTGGCACACAAATGTCATCAGTATCATGTCAAATATTACAATCTTGGGACGGTTGGTAGCATAGTGGGTTAGGCCGCCGCCCCGTGTGTGGAGGCTGCAGTCCTCGCTGCAGCTGGCCCCGGTTTAAATCCCGCATCAGACGGCCATTCACTGCGTTTCACTCCCCCTCTCACTGCTCCCTGTCTTCAGCTGTCCTACTGTATCATTAAAGGCATAAAAAGCCCCCAAAAAATCTATAATTTTTATTTTTTTTAAATTACAATCTCGACCAAAGGGGGTGACATTTTTAGTTGTGTTTACCTATCCCAAGAAATCAAAAAATGTTTCACAATGTTACTGTTGAATGGTGTTGTACAGTAAACCACTTAAACACATCTAGAAAGTTATTTTTTTATTTATTCTCTTTGCCTGCACTCAACAGGTTAAACTTGTCACTCTACTTTTCTAAGTTTCAAACATGATGCCCTAGACAACTGATACACAACTATGTAACATAATCCACAGTACCATGGGACACTATCACACCTACCCTACCCTGCACTACCCACAGTGTGTTGTATAGCTGAAGTGCAAATGAAATCAAACGTGCTAAAGAAGAAAATGGTGATATAATATGTCACCAGGGAAACTAATCAATTATCACAGTAAGGAAACCATCACATATGTATCCCCATGATGGAAATCAACTTCATGAACTCTCCATAGGCTCAAGTGACTCATCTTGAACACAACTCTCAGCTTCTGTGTGGACTTCAAGGACCTCTGCATCTCCAATCCTCTCTGTAAAAGAATATTACAGCAATTTTACTGTATGTTTTCCCCAGTTGCATCCTTCATCTTTCATAAACTGTAAATGAAAACTCTGTTACACGGTTACCCAAGAGTTCACTCTGACTGTTGTATCTACCTGCTCCCTCTACTTGCTCATCGACAATCTGAAAATGACCTTTCATACAAAACTGAATGTTCTTTTTTCAACAGATTATAAAAACCACCCAAGAGATTCTGAAGTGGGTCACGCTGAAAACAGTTTGACATTCAGTGGAAACAGCTAATAAAAAAGGATCGTCGTGTTGTAAAGAAATAAAAGCAGTAGAAAAGAAAAGAATAATTAAAAGGCACGACAGGCAAACCATGAAAGAATCACGGGGGGATAAAAGCACGTTTAAAAAAAGATGTTAGAGGGATTTTGAACACTGCAAGACTGTTAAATGAAAAGGGTCTATACTGTATCTTCTCAAGGGAAGAGATGTTATTCAATCCGTTGACAGACTCTCATTGTGTTCTCGATTGAAACTGGTGTGGTACAATAATTAACAACAACATAAAACACACTAAGAATGTAAAAGGAGTAGATTGTAAAGTTACCTGGCTTGTCCCCACTGAAAGCTTGGTTCAATCTGTGTGAGATATGGAGGTAAAGAAACAATGTTAAACACGGTGAGCTTTAAAATGTTTGAACAGAAGAACCAGATTTATATTGCCAGGCTTCATCCTGACCTCATTCTCTGTGGTTTTCTCCACGACTGGTCAAACGATGGACCGTGTATCTGTGGCGATGCACCAGGAAGAGCCTGGAGCTGCTGAAGGTTCTGCTGTTGAGGAGACGCTGAGAGCTCGACACCATCAAGAGCTTGTTTGATCATCCCCATCACCAGGTCTTTCTCTGAGGGTACATCACATGAATACCAGAAAGAAGTGAGTATTCACAGCAGTGCGGCGTGCCATCGAGCCAGTCATGTGTACTTTCTTTTCTAATTTGTAAAATGAAATAACAGTATTAACCGATGTGATTAAAAAGCAAATTTTAAAACAATTAAACCAAAGTGGATACTGTGGATACTACAGCAGCGGACAAATGACTTGTGTGATGAATTACATTGTGAGGAGAAGTACTTTATTTTCATCCATCATTTACAAAATGAAAGTTTAAATATCAAACTTTTTAGGCACCGGTTGAATTAATTAACTCCAAGTTTAGTTAACTTTCTAAACTTTTTTTTAAAGGCATCACCTAATTAACTGTTTATAAATAAAACATTTACTCTCTCCAGAGTACACAGATCAAACTAGAAAACACAGAGGGACCTAATTAACTAACAGTAGGAGGATAAAGAAATGTTTAATCCTTCGGTTGATGAGAAAGTCAAAGCCACCAAATTTGGTTTTAACGGGACAGGAATGAAAAAATGTTATCTGAAAAGTAACTAGTAACTAAATGTCAGACAAATGTAGTGGAGTAAAACATGCTAAATATTTCCTTCTGAGATGTAGTGGAGTATTTGTTAAGTTGTATAAAATGTAAATACTCAGTTAAAGTACATAGGTTTGTACTTGAATACAGCAGTTGTGTAAATGTTTACGCATAGTTACATTTCACTACAACAAAATAAACAAAATTTTAAATGTATCTTTACATTTATTTGAGTTTAACTATTTATTTCAATGATGCTGCAATTCTACAGAAGCATGATGCCACACAGTAGTTTGCTGTAATCTGCTGTAAAGTCAAAGTTCAATACTACAGCAACATGCTGCTAAATCACAACCCTGAAACAAAGGTTTCAAAAGGTAAAATAAATGAAACACCACTGGGGAGCATGTGTGCAGGATCAACACAGTACTCAACAATTTAAATTAGTTCTAATCAGCTCCATGGAGAACGTGTTCGGAAAAAGAAAATGCAGCATGCCCGGCACGGTACAGTGCATAAAATATGATAAAGTGGCTTCTGTGGTGTCCAAAGGTGCAGGAAAACACAATAAAGTACCTTCTAATGATGAATAATGTCACCAGTGTAATGAATTTAATCTGGTTTATGCTTCTGTTAATGAGGTTAACATTAATTTTACACAAATGTTTATGTTTAATATCATGAGGGTCCTGGAGATTACACATTTAAAACAAAAAGCTAAGATTAGAAACTGGAGTTATGCAGTTTGAAAGATGATTTTATTTCCACAGACCCCCAGCCTCCTCAGGGGGGCCGCCCATCACTCCACCATCTCTCTCCACGTTGCATATATCTATGAGCCCTTGTGTGTGTGTTCAGGGTTAAAATGTAAAATAAACTGAGTGAAAGAAAGAATTTCCCTCACGCTGACGGATCAATAAAATATCTCTCAGGACGTTTCATCCTTTTCTGCTTTAATTAGGACCATTTTCTTTAAACTAAGATATTCTACCAGCACAACAAACTGGACCAAAATATAACCTATAAACAAAATATATTCCTCAGTCAACAAGATTAGACTGAGAAATTGGTTTAAGAAACACGTTTCTAAAAAAATATAGATTATGTCGAATTAACTGGTCGAAGCGATTGGAAAAAGCTGTTTTATCACAGAAGCTGACGGTCGTCTTTCAACTTTCTGAATTATTTAAACAGGCTGAATTTTTAAATGTCTTATCTTTGTGGGATGAAGAAGTATTTTACCTCTTTGGCCTGCAAGAAGAAGCCACTGCTGGACTGTGGAAAGAGAGTCTGTCTGCAGGATCTGACAAAGTAGCTCCAACACCTAACAAGAAAACATTACGGAGGAGGAGGATTATAGCCACATGTGAAAAACTGAAATGAGTTATGGATTTAAAGTAAAAGAAAAACAACTTAAATCGTCTTCTAGAACATTAGCCTGTAAACAACATACAGTTATATTTAAGTTATGTGAATTTATTAGGACGCCTGGTAACAGAACTTTGCTGGGGGCTATTTTCAAACATCAATACAACTGCAGTATAACTTTGATGTTGGAAATGTTAGAAAGATGCATTTGATCTGCTGCTAGTCTCAAAAATAAAATATAATATGGCCTTATTTGAGGGCCAAAATTACCATAAATGACACTTTTCTAAATGGGGGAACATGAGCGTAAAAGTATTTCACCATAAGCTCCTGATCGTGGAAGGGCTGAGGATACAAGAGGCGCTGAGAATGGGATCTGCGTTGGTAAGACTTGGAAGATGGAGGGATGATTCTCCCGGTTTCAGCTGAATATTGGGTCTTTCGACGGACAAATTCTTCCTCAGGTTGCTCCTGGAATACAAAATCATACAAATCATTAATTACTAAAATACGTCCCAGTAGAACTTGTTTACCACTTTAGTTTTTATTGTTGCTTCAGATGTCGACATCTCAACTGCAACCGTTTATTTTGCAATCACAGACGATGTGTCATTCTTTCCATTATATAGATTTTCTTCACTATTTCTATCCAAAGTTTTAGGAGGCTATACTTTATCCCAATGCCTTGTGATGGCTTTTTTAAATATTATTTATTTATTTCTACAAGAATTTTAACAAGATATCTAGCTCTTCCTTGTACATAGTCTTCTGAGTAATTACACAGTACCATGCAATCCAAAGGAACATCATACCCTATTATCTTCTGTAACAATCTGTGCACCATTTTCCAAAACATTACAATTTTTGGACAATTGCAGAGTACGAGAGTGTTATCCACCCTAGAAACTCCACATTTGTCGTACACAGTGAAACTTTATTATGAATATTTTAGTAAGTTTGGAACTTAGGAAACAGAAGCATGTATTAACAAGTAGTCATCCATGCTCGTCACTCTTTGAGGCTTGTACTTTGTCACAGCAGAACTTTGACCTAATTCTAAAATCAGCACACCAACATGCAGATTTTTTAGAAGGTATGATGTTATGGTGTAATTGCACCTACGTCAAGCGACCACACTGTTAATTATGCATAACGTTAAGCCTTAACATAATTTAAATGGATGAGTCAAAAAATAAACTCTCTGAAGTTGGACATTTTAACATGGGGGATTATAGAGATTGGCTCATTCTGTAGCCAGCCTCAGGTTTGGCACTTCCACATTAGCTTCACTTCACAGTGAAGAGGTTGCTGATTCGGTGCTAATTGTCCCATCAGATGGAGAGACGAGGCGAAATATAAAAAAACATGGTGAAAACAGGGCAATTATGTTTGTTTCATGTGTTAATATTCGCCGCACACAGATGGATGTTTTTGTCTCCATTTCTCATCTCGTCATTAGAGCAGAAGCTTCAGGAAGCTTAAGCTACGTGATTTACTCACAAGTCTGTTTCCATTCAACTTTGTCATATTTTGCTTTTCACTCCCAGTCAAACATAAAAACTATTTTGTAATATATTTGCTTCTTCTATTCACATTTTCATATATAATGCGCACAAATTGAAAACACACGTAAAAAAAAATCAGGAGGTTAGAAACAACCCTCTCACAATTTTACTTCCATAAAGTCTACCCAGCAGCACTTGCAATTACATTGTGATAAATCTAATAAATGCAACATCTCTCTCGAGGCATAGATGTCTTAAAGAGGGATCTGACATCTCATGGATAATTTAGGACCTGATCCAGAACCTAAAACGTTCAGTTGTTGTGGGTTTGCACACAAACTGGGAAAAAGTGGTACCACTGAAACTCAAAATTTCCCCCTTGAAATGAGTAAGTGTGTAACATAAATGTCAAATTTTGTCTGCCACATCTGTATTATTATTTTATAAAATGGCAAGTTTTAGATTCTACCTACCAGGAGACAATAACCTTAAATGATGACGTTAATCATATCTAACCAGAAAGTATTGTTGTGAATTCTGCTTCGGGCAATCTCTGCTGCTGTTTGTGTTATAACAACCCCTGGGAATATTTCAAATTGGAGCCACTTAGAACAATTCTCTTACCTTTTTATCCTTTTGTGCTTCGGACGGCAAGCTGACTTTTGCGGCGAGTTCTTTAAGTTCTTCCCTCCAGGCTTCTGAGAACAGTGCTGTGAAATAAAGAGGTTTAGTGTGATTCTTTGAAGGTAGAGCTTTAGAAAATTAACTAGAAAATATACCCGCTGTGTGTGAGTGTATACATAGGCTACCTGATTTGCTTTTGCTGGTACTGACTCCGTTTAAATTTTGAGCAGGCCGAAAAGCGACAGGTGGTTCAGCTGCTTTCCTGAGGACGTGACTCTTGAGGAGTGGATGAGGAAATAACGATGAGGTCACATACCAATCATCTCTCACCATACAAACAGGTCTACCATTGAGTCCTGCGAGAAAAAGGGAAAGCACAATATTTTATACCTGGTGTGCTTTGGATGTGAGGGACAATCAAAGGAATACTCCTCTGTGGAGACGAAAAGTGACAATTCTGAGAAACCCTCCGGGGAGAAACCTACTTCTCTGCCAAGAATGTGATTATCTCTGTCATGTACCATATCACCATTTCAGGTGCCCATAAAGTGACTCATGAAATGTGTCATTTATAGATATACTGTATATCTCATTCCTGGAAAGGGATGCTTCCAAAATAAAAGCACTGTTTCTAAAGTTTCTAAGATAATGATTTTTTTTTAGGCAAAAATGTGAGAGAGAGGGTTTAAACAGAGTATTTTAATTGAGTGTGACGCATGTAGTTCAAGATCCAACAGACATGTGTTAGAGACAGTCTGTCGCAATTGCACAGCCTTCTGTTTAGCAGTATTTCACAGCTGAGGCTGAGCAGATGGCTCGGGCATAACTTCATCTACTTTTGTGGTACACTGAGAATAGAAGAAGTCCCGATTTCAGTTAAATGCTAAAAGTGCTGCTGGAGTTTCGACCTCTTCAAAGAAAAGACTTTTCGTTTTAGCAGAGTTTCGGAGAGCAGGACAACATCTTAGCATCTACTGTACTTCCAACATTCCTATGAATACCCTCCTAACTCTCTGGTCGTCTTATGCTCTTGTGGCCACTTGAGGCTGGCTACAGAATGAGTCAATCTCCATAAGCCCCCATATTAATATGTCCAACTTCGCAGCAGAAATAAACATTTTTAAAGACTGGTATACAAAAAAAACAAGTTTTGGTCTCTATAACTAATTTCCCTGTAGTGTAGTGAGTCTTTTTTTTTTTTAAACTCACCCATTCAAATTATATTAAGGCTTGAAGTTATGCATAATAAACAGCATTATGACAGCTTATTTGAGCACCTAGGTGTCATTCCTCTGCTTCTGATCCATGTTTTTAGCTTGAAGGCACAACAGACAGGGGCAGCCAACATGGCAACGACCAGATTTTGAGCTTCAAAGCGGCTCCTCAGAGACCTGCGGGTGTTTTTGTGCATATGCTGTCCATTTCTTTTATTGTCAGTGGTGGAAATGTAGCGTTTTAATTGTAGGCATTTACCCGAAAGCACCGCTCTGCTAAAGTTAAACACCTGTGCAATAAAACATCATCTATGTTTCACAAAGTGTTAAAAAAAACACTTTGGGAAGCAGAATGATATCTACTGACTTGATTTCTTCAACGTGCTCCTTATTTACCAGAGTTAAATATCCAGGGAAATCATAAAATCAATGTTGGATCTGACATCTGTATTGCATAAATGAATGAGAAAACACATGGAAGGCTTGCTTCAACTTTCAAATCAGCTCTCTCACCTTGAATATGTCTCACCCTGTGCGGATGAGGGTTGTGTCGGGAGAAGAATGAGTGGTGACTCAAGGCACCAAAGCGTGGACTGCTCGTCATCGGCTTCTTTGTGAATTCACTGGTGAATGGCAATGGATTAGTTTGACTGCGGCTCCTTTCTCCTGTCATCCCCCGGGAATCTGGACTCTGTGCGATCGACATGTCTCGTAATGACAGCAGGAAGTTTTCTTTGAATCTGAAAAATAAAAGAGAAACTCTACATTAAAGTCCTTTTTGAAGTTATATGTGGTAGAAATCCTGAAACATTAATATTGAAGGAAAAGTTGTGATCAAACTTGAAAACTAAAACCAAAGCAAGTAAGACAGAGACTAAACTTGATTAACTCCAAATCCAAAGATATGTTTGCATGTCATAGATGCCAAAAAAAATGTATGTTTTGTGATCTACAAGGGAGAAATATATCTGAAAAATCATTTTAGATTCGGAACAAAAAAGTAACTTTAAAGAAGCGTTTTACCTCTGAAAATATCCTCGGCTCAAAATCCTCAACGTTTCATGCTGTGTGTTGCTTCTGTTGCTAAGAAACATGAACTAAACAAGAAACAATGGCATCTGTGCACAATGAGTGACTGGCATTCTTAAACGCTTGATTTAAACAGGATTTTAATATGCCGAAACATGATAGAAGTAAGACCTTGTATGATGTTTAAGTGAATTGTTCAATCATCAAGCGAAGGCCACAGGTGTAATCTTCATTTCTAATTATCAGTAAGAAAGAAGAATAAAGTCCACATGAATGTTTGTGAGTGCGGCACATTGCACCTGACCACAATATGTTTTAGTTTATCATCTGAGGGACACGCTTCCTCCAGCATGTGTCATTGATCATTACTGTAAAACTCATTTTCCTTTTACATGGGTAATTTTTATATGAATATAATATATATGAATATGAAATGCATGCAATAACTATAGTCATACATATTATATTATTATACATAATTATGATAAACTTGTGTTGGTTGAAATTCCATGTAAATTTCTATATTCATTATGTATTTACCAACTTTCTTCTGTTCGTCCAGTCTCACTACAAAGAACACTGTGTGTTTATTGTTTTGTCTTTGACTCATGTTGATTTCTAGCATCTTTTTAGGAGAGTATTGTGAATGAGATTAAGAAAATATTGATTTGATGGGTAAAAAAGTAAGGCCACATAGTTCATTAGGTTTCAGAAGTGACGGAACTAAATTCAGACGACAATATCAACATTTTTCTTCTCTTATCAGGACAATAGTTATTGAGAGAGTGAATGTAACATAACTAATAACTCAAGCACTGATCACAAATAATAAGCAGAATGCCCAGGAGAAGTTCATAATTTCATTTATCACACAAAACTTTAAAGGTTTTCTCAGTGGCCTATTCTTCTTCAAAAGCAATAACAATAAAACTGGAAGAAAACAGCACTGCTGCACTGAAGGTTAATATTCATTAAGAAGGACAACAACAATGGATCCTTTCAGCAAAGGTCAATAGGAAGTTCCTTCCTATGTACAAGATACAAAGGACAAATGGCCTCTGAAGATAAACAACATCACATGTGTCACACCGCGGTGAGGTCAAGCTGGGTTTTTTGTCTTGGCACTTCCTGTTTTATTTTGAAAGAAAACTCTCCTCTCGTTTCAGGTCACTTGCCCTTCCTCACGTGTCACCGGTCTGATTGTCTTCCCCGCCCTGATTGTTTCCACCTGTTCCCTATTACCTGGTGTATATATTGTCTGCGTCTCCCTTTGTCTCATGCCAAAGTGTTTCGTCTCTCGTACTGTAGCGTGCACCTAAGCCTTATTTTCATAGCCCACAGTCACAGCGTCATAGCTCTAGTGTTCTTTTGTTTTCCTTCCTCGAAAGAGTTGTTGTAACTTTATAGTCTAGCCTTTTTGTTTCTTTGTGTATAGCTTAGTGATTTTCAGTTGGAGCGCCCTAAGTTTAAGTTTCATAACCTTTTGTTTTTCCTCCTGGAGAGTGATTTTGAGTTTGTTAATCTTAAATAGAGAAGCTTAGAGTTTTTTTCCTCCTTGGAGTGATTTTCTGTTTAACCTAGTTTAGGCCTTTTTTCATAGTCTCACTCAGTCGAGGATATTTGCGATCTGAATAAAACAGCTCTCTGCCAAACTCTGCATCTGAGTCCTCTTTTGAGTCCGGGCATACTGACACATATGTACAGTATGAGTAGATCTGCCTGCCTGGATGCTCCTGGATCACTTAAAAGTTCACTTTGAGGTTGACCATACACGAGGAAAGCATGAATTCCCAGGTTCTTGTGTAACATAAACTTATCAGCAAGCATTAGATAAGAAAAAATATGTTATATCTTATTTGTCATACAGTAAAAACTGTACAGGGAGTGATAGGCAGAAACTCTTTGCTAGTGATGACCAGGATTTTCTGGAGTCGGGTTGAGCTGGGTTTAGCGTATCAGTATAACTGTATCAGTCATAACACGAGACACAGCGTGTCATCTGTTTCCCCTGTTTTCATGCTGAGCTAAGCTAATTATCTCCTAGCACACACCGTGACCAACACTTTAAGTTTGTGTAAAGGCAAATCAAAGATTTCTTTCAAAATACTTTCAATATGTTGGAAAATAGTTGGTGAAAACATGTGAAAAGACTATGAATGATATGAGTTAGTTTGAAGTTTTTCACCAGTTTTCAGTCTATGATATTTGTGGGCGGTCCTTAAAGGGCGGCTCGATGACACGCTGAGGCCACCCTGAGCATATCCCTGCACCTCGAGCGGAGCGATAGAGATAAATTCAGTGTTTCAGAGTTAGTCATGTCATTTTCTGAACTCAACTGACAAGTTTCAGTCAAAATTGCTGCTTGACTGCTCCCACAAGTGGGTGTGGCTTCGGCTTATCCAACGGACCTACCCCCACAGCTCACTAATTTTTACCTGATTTTGACATTTAATTTCATAAACTTGTTGATATTTTTAATCATTCATATTTGGCTGGGTGGTTAATAACACTTTCTTCTTTGGTCTGACAAACATACTGTACACAGGTGACATGACTCTTAGGAAAGTTAGTCTCAGTCTGTAACTATTGATTGAAGGTGCCAAATGTAGATGTGAAGATCATGTGTCCTCATTTTGTGTCTCGGCTTGCAATCTGCAACCACCTGCTTGTGGATTGATTTTTATGTAACAAAAAAAAAACTGCATTTATTATCAAATCTTATCAACAGGCTCCACGTTTTCATCCAAATATGATCACATCAGGCTCAGAAAACAAACTCAAGGCTTCAAAACAGTTGTCCATGAACCACTTGTAGCAATAGGTTACATAACAGCAAGATGTGGAAGGTATACTCTTGAAATGCTTCATCTAGACCTTGAAGAGTGTGTCGATAAACTTTATTATAGTAAATTTCAGCCAAAAACACAATACTAAAGGGTTCATCAGTTTGGTATTGTGGCGAGTGAATAGTATTGATATTCGTTATTTTTGTCAGACCAATTGGCTGTGACTGAATCGGCAGAAAATGTGAAAGAAAGTGGGTCATATACCCACAATGCCTTCTCCAATCATGATCACAATTGCACAGTAGGTCTCATTGTACTTCGGTGCAGTGCTCTGCTTGATGTGTTTTTGCTTGGTCCCTTGAATTACCTTTGTTGAAATACATGTGCTTAAATCCCTCTGTGGTGGTGAATCAGTCACCTCAACTTTAAACCTTACAAGGTGAGCAAAGTTTGCTTTGCTTTGTCTTGGTCATACATTTTTACAAATGCAGCAGTATTTGGTGGGAATTGGAAAACTTTTACTGGTTGGATATCCATTAAATTAACCTCCAGCATAGTAATCATAGAAATTACATACAGTATAAAAAGATATAAGCCAAGACCAGTGTTCAGTGCCTCTACAGCAGGTAATGTCCCTCCTATATATGGAAAATACAAGTGTGTAAGTTACAGATGTAGCAACTTAAAAGTTCCTCTCTTTCTGTGACGGGACCGTAACAGGGCCGTGACTGGCCCGTCACAGGTCCGTCACAGGTCCTGGGCTGGCCCGTGACCGAAATGTAATCCCCCTCGATGACGTAGTCAGTGAGGGCCCGACTGGAAACGCCCCCATATAAGAAGATATGAGCCAAGACCAAGTGTTCAGTGCCTCTACAGCAGGTAATGTCCCTCCTATATATGGAAAATACAAGTGTGTAAGTTACAGCAGGGTTTTGGATGGGCATGTAGCAAATCCAATTCTCAACCGTAGACAGTATGAAGTTGGATGTCGTAACCGTGACACCACCCATAGGCCGAAGCAGTTTAGACAGACAACGTGAGCTACACTATATACATACGTGACATGGCTCACACTCCACAGTCATTCATTCCAGATCCAAACAAGCCCTCCAAATTGGCAGTCTATTTAAGTCTATCTCTACCTCTGCTCTGCCAGTGCCATGGCCAGCCTGCAACAGCATCAGCCTTTTCGTTAACCCTGTGAGATATTTGCTTGTCACTTCTCATTATCTCTATATATACATATCTGTGGGATGAAGTCAGAGCTGAGACACTAATTGTACTCTGTTGCTGCAATAAAACATTTGTCAGACTGAACGAACTGAACAAAGTTTGGCGGTCTTAACATTTGCTAATTAGCTCCAAGCACAAAGAACACCTATGGATGATGCAATTAGTTTACCAAAGTATTGAACAAAGTGTAAATTTGATTTGAAGTAGTAAAAAAATAAAAAAGATTCAAAAGTTAACAAAAGTAATACAAATTTAAATAGCTCTATTAAGGCGTAAATACTTCCAGGTCATTTCACTCAGTTAGGAACCTACGGAAACAAAATAGACTATTTGACTGGACCCCATGGGTAGCCGCCATGAGGAGACCGGTTCACATTCTTCAAATTTTAAGGAAAGGAGCCCCCATGCTTTCTTTCTTATCTCCTTTAGCACACTAGACCATCCTTTACAAAAAGAAATGAGGTAATGCTATCCCACAAATCCTTGCAGGAGCAACAAAAAAACAAAACAATGCACCATTTGTTCACATTCTTCAAATTTTAAGGAAAGGAGCCTCCATGCTTCCTTTCTTATCTTCTTTTGCACACTTGACCATCCTTTACAAAGAGAAAAGAGGTAATGCTATCCCACAAATCACTGCAGGAGCAACAAAAAAACCAAAAACAATGCACCATTCAATCGTTCACAGCCAGACATTAAAAAGAAGATCAATTTATTTAAAAACTGTGATGAGGACTGCAAGAGAGAGAGAGTGAATATCGACAGGCCTGTTGACGTGAAACTTAAATTATGGACAAGGCATTGCTGACTGTGATGCTGTTTTGACACACAGAGGTGTTCAAGTCTCTGTTGTTGTGAAAAACTTGTAGACTGTAGTTAGAGTAAAGTACTGTAATTTTACCACAGATCACATCAATTACCTCGGCCATGGCATAATGACGCACCCTAGTGTGACTGCAGTCGAATTCTGTGAACACAGTGGTTGTGCTCTCCTAAGTCTTCTCCCGAATTCTCCTTCACACACAAAAAGTGAAATGACTTAGGAGATCAATTTTTGGCTATTTGACCATAACCAAAAACTGGCGGGGAAACAAAGGCAGGACGTCAGAGAGAGAAAGAGGAGAGAGGATTTACAAAATAAAACAGGAAACACAAAGCAACAAACATTAATCTGATTTACTTTTTTTTTAATAATATGTAGAGTCTCTTGTCCTCGGATTTTACAAATCTCATGACAACATTGATGATACATTTAGACTCTAAAATATATTTGAAGAATGTGAATCCAGGAGGACACCAAACAACTGCTGCAAAGTGCAGTCCATTTATATTTGACAGAATGATCAAGAGGCCTGTTAAATATCCCATGAGTGGTGCTTAGGTTGCATGGTGTAATTTTATCAGTCTTTTTTTTTTTACTTAAAAATAATTACTCTTTTGTGGAAGAGACACAGACCAGACTTGCCTAGACAATCTATATTATAATCCCTTGCTTTTTTTGTTTGAAATTGAAGGTTGTTGAATTGTCCTGAGAGAAATTGTTGTGTTTTTCTGCCTCAGTTAAATAAAGTCTGTAGAAGTCCTTTGTAGAATTTTGCCTTGACTGCCTGTCTGTGCTCTGTGTGTGTTAAGCTACTGGTCTGTTTGTCCTTAAATGCAAAACTAGTCTTTGATCTGCTCTCCCGCCAGCAGGTTTATTCAACTAATGAAGATCTGTTTTTTTTTTCCTGCTGAATAATTTAAGCAGATGCTATGACCTAAATCCATCATATTTGTCTTATTCAATTTAATTTGATATGTCATTTATTTAAAAAAAACATGCAATTGTGCATGTAAATATATTTTATAGCGCAATCTCATATTGTATAATGCAATAAAAGCTGAAGCGTCAACCCTGATATGAGGTATTTTATGTTTAAAAGACAGATCACGACCTTGGATTTATTAGATTTGATCTGCGATATGAGAGGTTTTGAGCTTCAAAGTTTTTCACACCCCAGAGAGCAGAAATGCAATACAAGTTCAAGTACAAAGTTCTCCCCGAAACAATGAAAAAGAACAGAACAGAAAGTTTTCCTACTAGTCCACTGATGTTTTCACTCCTGCGTCTTTTCTGCGCCTTCGTCTGTCAGTGCCTGATGCTTGTTCAGCAACTTACTAAATTAGTTCATCATATCAGATCAAATTAAAATACCATCTTTCTATCTTTATCTTTATCCCGCTTTTACTGGCCCTTTTATAGTATGTATCTTAGCACGCTCTGCTTCACCCTCTGGTCTGGAGCATTGTCATCGTATTTGAATCAGAAATAAGAATACTATTTTCTGCATTGTTTAACATTCAAAATTACCTGGGCATGGTAAAACCATGATTTAAAATGCATTATGTACACTATGCCACTTTCACAGTTCGACTCTTTTGAATTTAGAACATCTGACTGAATTTTCATCTCTAAGACAACTGAACGCTGTAGTTTCGTAGCCGGATGGCTTTTAACGGATGTGTTCATGACTTAGTAGAGTTAAGCTAAAGAGCAGCTTGACTGGAGAAGTTTCTAGTTTCGTATATAAAAATATGAACAATACTAAAGAAGAGAACCATAACAAAATATTTTATAATTTCATATTTTCTGGTTTTACCATTCCCATATTTGCTTTGTGCTCTCCAACACTCTCTGAACTAGGTTAGCTCTTATATAATGCCCACCAGAATATATTCTGTATTAATCAATAATTCAAATATTTGTTTTTGTTACTTTTACTTTTCTTCCAACTTTGAATAAATGCTTCTGAAAAAAGTGTAGCTCAGCCAACGAGGGCAAATG
Organism: Collichthys lucidus; assembly: GCA_004119915.2. Lineage (NCBI taxonomy): Eukaryota > Metazoa > Chordata > Actinopteri > Sciaenidae > Collichthys > Collichthys lucidus. Next base: position 11,769,593 of record CM014098.1, on the reverse strand, counting down.
TGCTGTTGCTTAGGAAATGTTAGTCCCTGCTGATGTGGGTCCTTGACATGAGTTGTGTAATTATCATCAGCGAGCTGATGCATGTAGCTAAGGATTCAAAATGGTTTAAAAAAAATAAAGATACAAAAAAACATATTTGTAACTTAAGATTAAGCAACATTTGAATCATCTTGATCATGCCATGAGATGTGACGATCTCAGAGCTGGATTTTTCAACCTTCTCTTTTATAAATATTAAAATATCTGACCCAAAATAAATATGAATCTTTAGCAAAATATCTTTTTCTAAGGTCACGACAGTTGGATTTTTTTCTCACATTATCCCTACTAACCTTCCCTTTCTCACTGTCACCCATCTGCCACTCTTCCCACATAGCCACCTTTCTCTCTTCTCGATTATGCGCGTTGCGTGTGTGATGGAGTGCTATACTGAATTTGTATTTGCAAGGTATGACACGAGGTGTTTCCAGGTGTCATTGAATTGTAGATATTATTTCCATTTGAATTTACTTTTGCCCTCTGTGCTTTTACGTCAGGGATGAATCATGATCTCGTCAGGAATACCAGGATAGGTCACGCTCTGACTCAAAATTCTGAATAATATCTTTAATTGCCCCACTGTGTGAGAAAAACCTGGCGTCCCAAGGAGAGAGGAAAATATCTTTCGTGTTTAACCTATTGTAAATGTAAAAATGGATATATTGAAAGGTGTTAAGTGTGCAATCATACAGAAAAGGTTCTGTAAAGAAAGAAAGAATAAAGAGGAGAAAGAATGGTTGTTTGCAAAGTGAGCCCCTCATAGTACTGAAGTATTCAAGGAGCAGCCCAACTGTGCTTATACTCGATTGTCTTAATGTGCTGCAGTATATATTTAAAATATGTTAATTGTATTCAAGTTAATCAGGTGACTCATTTTGTTCAGAGCTGACTCACATCGTCCTTGGTCTTGCTCTTCATCTGGTCGGTCCTAAAGTCCTAACTGCGGGGCGTCGTTTGGCTCGGTCGGTGGAGCGACCGCCCCATGTGCGGGGCTCAGCTCAGTCCATGCCGTGGCAGCCCCGGGTTCGAATCCAACCTGTCGCTCTTCAAGCTGTCTCTGTCAAATAGAAGCCAAAGAAATATATCTTTAAACGTCATAAGTGCTCCCATGAGTGGATGTGGCTTCAGGGCCTTCAGCAGATACGCCCCCACAGTCCTGGAGCTGAGAATTTTGAAACCTAATTAATAAACGTGTCAATATTTTTAATCATTCAAATTTGGCTGGGTAGTTAATAACACTTTCCTCTTTGGTCTGACAAACTGGCATTTATTCTGACTTTACACAGACTTTAATATTGTCTCTCTCACTGGACAGTACTAAAACTTTCAAATCCAAATCTGACAGTCTTTAATGTGACTTCTCTTCCGGGCATCACAAAATGAAACGCTAACTATTTTGGAGGCAATAGACCAATTCCTTTTTCTCTGACAGCCATGACTATGATGGTGCAGTTGTGAGGTTATGCTTTCACCTGCTGGGTTTCTCACAGATTCCTAGAAAAGAAAATACTGATTGACTGTGACATTTAAAATCACTGGATGCCCTGTAGACTTTCACTACATCCCCAGTGGGCAGTCCTCAGGCAATAGTGTGGGAGGCCTTTCCAGTCTGTTCCAGTCTTACTTCTGTTTGCCAACTCCAGGGTGAGAAAATCACAAAATGAGTCCCTGAAACTCAGAGTTTGTTTCTTGGAAGTTTCTTTTATCTTTTTGTTGTTTCTTTGCGTCATGTTTTCTATCCTTTGTATTTTTCATTGTTTACTATATACTAAAGTTAATTATTAGGTTGAATGTATAGAGGCTGCTCTGCTATATGTTCAGTTCACCTTATTAAGCCTCATGTGGCTTCAGCAGCTTCAGGATTTCTCCATCAACCTTCACCGCTGCTGTGCTGTTGCTATAGCGCCATGAACCGAGGGGCTTTGTTTTTAGGTGACTTGTATGTCGCTTGATTTTTTTTACTTTGTGTTTTCATTTGGATACATAAAAACACTCAGACTATGTTGGGATTTAAGTTACTCAATAAAAACTATGTTGATGCAGGCATATGTTTAAGCCTTGCTGGTGGCATGGATCTACGGATGTCAGTGTTGGTTTGTCAGTCCACCACTTTGTTTCAGACAGAAGTATCTTAAAGCAACATTGTGTAGAAATTGGTGTGTGACAGACAAAGTACTTACTTCCCTGCTAGAAAAGTTGCTTTACCCACTCGCAGGTAGCCAACGGTTTCTTGGATACAGGAACAATGGTGGATGTCTTAAAAAGTGTGGGGACCATGGACTGACTCAAGGTGGAACACCATTGCAAGTTGATCAGCACCTTAAAGAGCCTGGCCTGGGATCCCTACAGCTTTGTGCGGGTTGACGTTTTTATGAAGGACAGTCTCAAGTATGAAGTCTGCTTTTTTTTTCTTCTATGAGGTTTGAATTTGAATTTCTTAAACTGACTCTTTATCTGAAGACAATTCCAACATCCATGCATTGATCTCCAAAACGCTGGGAACAATTACTTTCCAAAGAGCACTATCAAGTTTGGTGTGTTTTATTTTTTAATACAAATACAGTCTGGTGGTTTAATAGTTTTCCAACTAACCCACAATGTCTTTCTTCTAAATGGAAAACATTTTTCGTTTTTGCTGTACAAAGCTGAAGTAAACTTGTAGAGCTCACTGTGCATAAACTGTGATGAGTCCCTAAATTGAAAATCTCAGAGCTATGAAGTGCCGACCTTACCCTTTCTCCTTTCACCATATGATTGAGTAAACATCATAAAAACCAAATGTCAGAACAGACTTTACTCTATTACTCGGCTTGGAAAATACACTACTACGCTACACACACTATTTTCTTTGTCCTTATTCAGACACATTATTTGTGCCTGCAAGAAGGAATCAGTTGTGACTGTTCCAGGATTTAAGTAATTCATACTATTGATACGGTATATTATTGTGCCTTGGTTACAGTGCCGCTGCAACTGAAACCCATCAGACAGAAAAGTAACGGAAAAGAACGCCGTGCTTCAAAACCAAAAAAAATAATAGTCTGACAAAAGAAATAATCTGTCACTGAATTGAAACTCGTCTTTGTTTGTGCAATGGGATTGCATGCTTCTTTAAAAAAAAAAATACAAGTTACCAGGATGAGCTCATAGCTGTTTGGTCACAGCAGCCTTTTCTTGGCTCCAGTTTGGGTCTAGTATATTTGATTCTTTGCTAATTTATTAATTTACTCAACAACCACTACGAGTACATCACGTGAATGTAACGTGAAATGTCCTATGCAGAGCCAGTGTTTGATTTGTCCCTTCAACAAAGTGGTTCAACATGACCAAAGAGGACCTGCTCCCTCTCTGTACTGTATATATGAAAGGCTCGATCTAAGGCAACATAAATACCACAAATCTTATTATTATACAAAAATGTAAAACATACTTAATATAGAATATTACCTTCCATTTCTGATACCCTTAAATGTTACACACTGCACCTTTAAGTGCTAAGGGTTACCCTTCAGTTTTGTAAATTCTCGGCTTATTCCCATTTATTCCCATAAATTTTGCAACCCTACTAGTGACTCCTTATTATCTACAATAAAGCCCTTCCCATTAGGGATTATTAACAAAGTACTTCCATCAGTGTTGAAGTGGTCCCTGATCCTCACTCGTCGCTTCATTAATTAATAGCTACTGTATAAAATATGATTAATCACTGTCTAACTAATCATAGCAGTTATTTGTCATGTTGTGTCCATTGTGCTTATTGTCAAATGAGTTGACAAACAAATGTAGAGTACAAGTGCAAAGTAGCTTTAAACGGCACTTTGCATAATGTGATACATGTAATTTACATAATATCTGAATTACATGTAAATCCTTCTTCTCATATCATCACTGACCAGGCAAAATGAGATATTCATAAGACTCGTGTGACCTGCGTCTGTCAACAGACCTGTCATTGGTCTGTCACCTTGTCCACTGGTATCATGTGAACACACACATACACACACACACGCACACACATGCACATGCAAACACGGAGCAACAGCTGCAAGCTGCAGCAGCGACACCAATATATTCTGTATAGGAAGCAGCGCAACATCCAGACACATCTGTGCCTGAAGGAGAAGGTTTCAGCTCTGAGCCTTCGCTCGCTTCTCTTTTCTTTTTTTTTTCTTCTTGCAAGTTTGAGGCTTTCACACGGTTTATATCAGGATGGCAGCAGCAGCGGCAGCAGCATCGACGGATTCGGGACAGGGCTCAACCAAGATAACTCCTGAAGTGCTGCAGGAGATGCTCCAGTACTACAACATGAGCCGGCAGGAGTTTATCAACACTTACAACATCCAGCCGCTTGTTTACATCCCCGAGTTGCCGTACAGCGCCAAGACCACGTTCGTGATCATGTACATGGTTATCTTCGTCATGGCTCTGGCTGGGAATAGTTTGGTCATATATATCATTGTGAAGAAACGAGCGGTGCAGACGGCGACAGATATTTTCATCTGCTCTCTTGCGGTCAGCGACCTGCTCATCACTTTCTTTTGCATACCTTTCACTCTGCTGCAGAACATCTCGTCGGAATGGTTCGGGGGTGAGTTTGAAAACACAGATCTGCACTTTTCCATGACACATTTTAAATGAATAAGAGGCATAAAATTAATCGGAGTTTTTTTTTTGGAAATTGAAAATGAAGGCAACTGATTTATTCTCTTATTTGCACGTGGGGAATTGCAAAATGCGCCAGTTTAACTGAGGGAAGAAATATTTAAAAGATGAATAATAAGGATGACATACAAATAAGGTCATTATATCGACCAAGCAAACAGGATATTGATTTTTCAAGGTATTACCTTCTTGGGAAAAAAACAGATGTCTGCAGCAGGAGCTGATGCATGTGTCTCCTTATAAAAAAAGATTATTATTTTGACTCTGACAGTAGAGAAGTAGCCGGAAAAGTGTTTTCAAGGCTTCTTAGAGATGAGGGAGGCAAAGAAAAGTTTCTTCGGCATTGGACTTCACAATGAGAAATAAATAAAAGAGAGAGTTGCACCTGAGTTTGTGATGCTCATGTTCAACTTTGCACATTAAAATGAAAACACTATCCTCGTGCAACGCTGCGCAACACTCCTGCAAAATCAGCTCTGACAGCTTGATTCAACTCTTTGTTTTTTTCCCATTTCATCTGCTGTCACCATGTTGTTTGTTGTTGTTGTCTATTGTTGCTGACAATGTGCAACAAAACACTAATCAGCTGATTTCCTTCACAGATGGAATATTATTGCATGGCTATTGGTGCAGATTTCATTATAAACCGTCACTGAAATGCAACTAAGAGCTGACATCGCGTGTATTGTTGCAATATAAGTCCAGCTCAAAGCATGCATAATATACTTGTCACTGTTAGTTCAGGGTGAGTAGGAGCAGATTTGACATGTGGGCCACAGTGGACATTTTCACCAGGGATTCAGCTCTGTGCTTTGATATGTGTGAAGACTGTTCGAGTGTAATTTCCTTGAAAACCCCACAGGCAGCTGAAAGGGATGACTCTATTTCCAGCCCCCAACAAAAGCACTGATATGAACTTCTAAAGAAACACGCTGCCGTTTCTCGGTAACCTCATTGTTTCACCCCTCTGTTTTTGTGTTTTCCTGCAGGGGTTCTGGTTTGTAAGACGGTTCCTTTTGTACAGACTACCGCCATAGTGACAGGCATCCTTACCATGACGTGCATTGCCATCGAGAGATACCAGGGCATTGTCTTCCCGCTGAAAATGAGGAGGCAGTACTCATCCAAAAGAGCATACAAGATGCTAGGTATTCCACGCATTGAAAGAGTGGCTTGTTTTTTTTTATGTGTTTGTGAGTTTGAGGGACTCTTGGTCGTGTTCCCTTTTGAGTGTGACGCATGCCAAATTAACAGCATGCTTCTGTGAGATCCAGTTAAAGCTGGAACTAAATCTAAATGCCTCTGAGGACAGAGAAGGGTGCAATGGACAGCAATAGGCTGAAAGAGGGGAACATGCCTTTTTGAGATGCTCGTGTGGTTGTTTGTTTGCTGTATATTGAATGGAATGATGGGGGATGTTGGATTAACCAATCAGCTTGCTTGACGATCAGGTTTGCACATAAGTTTGTTGAGATTTAGTAGTAGGCAAAGCAGGTTGGTTGATCCAACTTCCTGTTGAACCCAAAAGAGAAACACAGCAGCAATGCAAACACCTCTGAACTACACCTGCTTACAGAAAGAAGAAGCATGCTCCATCTTTAATCTGTTGGTCGGTGGGGGCGGTATATCGATGTAAACAAAGGTCAGCAGCAGACAACAGTGACTGAAAGTTTTGAAGTTGCTGCAGCACTCTCTGCTCAGCATAGAAAATGTAGTACTCCCTTGATGTTTCAGCTCTTCTAATTGTGTTTATAGCGTGCAAATTTGGAAAGTCTCTTTGGAAATATTGGTTTGTTTACTAAGGGATGATTTGCCTCTAATCTGATATCTTGCGGTTTTACTCCTTAATCCTCCAGGTACAGACAAAGTACGTGAACAATGCTCCATGCATGTTGATAAAAACAAATATATCAAAAGCTTTAAATGTAGAGCCTGACTGATATATCACCAAGTTAGTATTATTGGTAGCTATATCAACATGTATGTTGGCAGATATTCACACAACAGAATTCAAAATACATGCACCTAATCTGTTTTGGTTTTTTTTCCACATTTGAAGTCGTGACTGAAAACTTCATTGGCTTCAGTGAAAATGTTATTAAGTGCATATATTTCAGGCAAGAAATGAGGAAAGCATTATGATTACATGAATAAGCTAAAGGGTAAGGAGCATGCTGTGGTAAAATTAGAGCACTCCCTTCTCACAGTGGTGGAACAGAATACAAAGACACGCGGAGAAACCTTGCAGAGACTCGACATAATGCAAGTTGTTAATTACATGTAAGATGAATACGGTTGCGCAGCTGCTATGGCTACTGTTACTGGCATTAGTCACACACAGGAGAAACCTGACTTCCCTGTCCGTTAATCCTTCTGGCAGTTATTATAGCAAGGTGTATTTTCCGTGCACTACCTGAAGCAAGTTTTATATGCAGATTGTTTCTGTGTGTAAAAGATTTATCTCTGTGCATCCTGCAGGGCTGGTGTGGATCGCCTCGGTGATAGTGGGTTCGCCAATGTTGTTTGTGCAACAACTAGAGGTAAGTAATGTCTTTCAAAGCAACTTGTTACCTGTCCCTAAGGTCCCGTTGTTTTGGTGTACTTTCAGGTTTTTTTTGTTGTCGTCATGTTTGGGATCTCGTGCACGGATGTGTTCAAATCTTGTGGCATGTTCTCCTGACGTCATCCACAGGTTTGCCAGTATGAAACAAAAAATCATGGTCATTCACAACTGGACATTAACATGAATTTAGTTTATTGTCGTTATCTGAAGAATTAATTATCATGGAGTTAACACACATTATTCATATATTCTTGTGAACAGTCAGGACAGTCGTTTTTGTTGCAGGTTTTTACAGTAAAATCATGTTTCACACCAATAGTGCGCTCTCTATGTTTGCAATGAAGTGATCTCAGTGGGCCTCAGGTGGGTGCTAAATGAATATTCTGCCTACTGTGTCCAAACTTTGACAGGCAGATAATTGTAGTGTTCTGAAGAGACTCTGGAAACAGACTGTCAGCCACTAAAACAGAGAGATGTTATTGGGTACGGCAGAAGCTGTAGAGCAAAAATCAAGTAGTTCAAAGTGATATTAGAAAGTATTGAATATTTCCATCTCCTGGCAGATATGTTTGGAATATTCATTCAAATTAATTAACTGTGAAATAATGTTTCTTTTTATGATTCAGAAAGCTTGCTTTGTTATAACAGTACTGCTCATTAGTAGCTGTAATTACATTAAAAAAAGCCTTACAGAAATCCACCTGCCATTGTCAGACAGAGCGACTTCAACTCTCTCGATTGTTCCTCCACTACTAAAAGCTTTTTCCCTCCTCCCCCTCTCGCTCAAAGGTGAAGTACGACTTCTTGTATGATCACTACCACGTCTGCTGTCAGGAGAGCTGGCGCTCTCTGACTCACAGGCAGGCGTACAGCACCTTCATCATGGTGGCTCTTTTCCTGCTCCCTCTGGCAGCCATGTTGTTCCTCTACACCCGCATTGGCATCGAGTTGTGGATCCGCAAGAGGGTGGGCGACTCGTCTGTCCTCAACACCATGAACCAGAGGGAGATCAGTAAGATTTCAAGGTAGGTGAGACAGCAGGAGTGTTTATTACTGTACAGTATGTCTCCTGGTGTTGTGGCTGAAGCTTCTTCCAGCGATATTTTTTATTTTTTAGCCTTGTTCTGCATGTGTTGTGGGTGGGAAGCTGTTATAATGTTTTGATCATTATTTATGATCAAAAACTATCAAGTCGACAACTTTGCTAACGGCCAAACATCAAGCAAGCGCAACAACACAAGACATACTGTAGCAGCCAGCAATTATTACAGCAAGAAGCCCAGTCCGGCATCTGTTTTTCATTCTTTTATTTCATGAAGTTCTCACTAACAACTAGAAATCTCAGATTTTTCTCCTTAGCTTCTTACTCTAGTTAACACTACACAGTGTTAGGCCTGTTTGCCTCTGACATTATGTCCATAGAGGCTGCTGAGCCTGGTTACATTGCTGCTTTCCCCAGCTCCAGTTCTAACATATTAGCCCGTCTCCCAACCATGAAAACCTCCTTCTCTCTGGTCCAAAACACCTGGGGCATCAACACACCAACACTCCCACGCTGCCATAAAATATAATCCAGTTTTTATCAAAATCAGTTAAATAATTGGTAATGTGACCCAGATCACAAAGTTATATAAGATTATGAATAAGTGCTGCAGAGTGGAAATGACAGAGACACAGTTCATTTGATTACAACAAAATGAAATTAAATTGGTTATTTTAGGGCAGAAACATTACACACTGGTGCTTTAAGAGCCTGTCTACCAAAAAATGTCTTTTGCTTATTTTTAGTAGTGTGGCTGTGGCTCAGATGGTAGAGCGGGCCCTTTATTAGGAAGCAAACAAGAACATTTTCTTCTGATGGCACTGACATTAGTGTGTGAATGTGTGTGCCGGTCAGCTTAACAGCAAGCTCTTTGGATAAGAAGTGCTGTATCGCTCCTGATGGCAGCCTCTGCCTCTGGGTGAATACAACAATGTTGTAAAAGCATTTTTGAGTTGTCAGCTTTATAAAGCGAAGCCTGGTTACCTTGTGCAATATGATGTAATAATGTAATTATGTGTATGTGCAGAACTTTGATCCGCTGAGAGAGGAACATTTCTCTGCTCAGAATATTCTGAGTTTGAGTATGTACCAACAAACAAACAAACATGGACACATGGTTTTGTGAACTGTCAAATTAGAAATTGGATGGATGGATGGATGGATGGATGGATGGATGGATGGATGGATGGATGGATGGATGGATGGATGGATGGATGGATGGATGGATGGATGGATGGTCTCAAGACCTTGAATTGACAACGTTTTTATGGTCTTGTTTGGTTTTGGACAAATCATGTAACCCTGTTACATAAGTCTGAAATAAATCCGACAATTCATGGGTTTAGCAGCAACTCATTCCGGGTCCTGTGGGATCCCGAGACGTTCCCGAGGCAATAAAGTCCCTACAGCAGGTTTCAGTCTGCACCAGGGTCTCTTGAGATCGGTTTTAAAACCAAATCTTGAGTAAACTACAACATTGAACTTCAGTGAAACAAGAACATTGTGTATTATTTTCCTTTTGGTTCTTATTTGTCTTTGTCCCAAGGAGTGAGTGTAATTTTAAGATTCATTTTGTAGAAAAGGTAGACAGAAATGTGTTAATATTAAAGGATTTCAGCTGTTGGAACTTTTTAGTTTCTCTGTTGGAAAACATACACAGAACGGGAATTAGATTCACACACACACTCCACAATAGCCAGCTCTTGACAATAAACATGGATCTTTTTAAAAAACTAAGTGCCTTTTTTTGGCAAGGATAGTCTCATATCATAAGACAGCTGTCCTCGTCACCCCGAGATTAACCATGGGGAGTTAGGACTAAAGTGCAGGGGTAGTGACCGTTCTAAAATTGGGGAGAACAAGGCTAAAAATGGCCGCTGTCCAGTCAGGTGTGTGATTGCCAGGGTCCTGATATTTTTCACACACTGCTGTGGCTCAGTGTTCACTAAAGTGGAAGATCGTTTCTGTAATATGTCTGACTGCAATATTTTCTGTCATTAAGATTTTTTTTTTGACTTTTTCTACAGGAAAAAGAAAAGAGCCGTTAAAATGATGATCACTATTGTTCTGCTATTCACCATTTGTTGGGCACCTTTCCACACGGTCCACATGTTGTTTGAGTACTGTAAGTATCATGAGTCTCTATGAATTTTAGTGCATGTAAAGAAAATTCTGAGATTTCTTTCAAAATACTTTAAATATGTTGGAACCAGTTTTCAGTTCAGGATTTTGTGGGCGGTCCTTAAAGGGTGGCTCGATGACACGCTGAGGCCACCCTGAGCATCCCCCTGCATACACCCCTAGCAGAGAGATATAGATTATTCATCTCGCTCAAAATGTTTCAATGTTAGTCATCTTTAAAAGTCTTCAAAATCGCTGCTTGATGGGGTGGTCGGTAACGTACAGTAGTGGGTTAAGCAGCCGCCCCGTGTGTGGAGGCTATAGTCCTCGCTGCAGCTGGCCCTGGTTCGAATCCCGCATCGGACGGCCATGTACTGTGTGTCACTCCCCCTCTCTCTGCCCCCTGCTTCCTTTCTATCTTCAGCTGTCCTATCATTAAAGGTATAAAAAGCCCCAAAAATTCTTAATCTCGCTGAGAATACTGCTCATTTTTACCTAATTTCATGAACTTGTCTGTGTTTTTAATTATTCAAATTTGGCTGGGTGGTTGATAACACTTTCTTCTCCGGTCTGACAAAACTCAAAACTAATTTATTCTGACTTTACACAGACTTTAATGTAAAATAGTAAAGTTTTTGATTCATAACCTTTGACTCTTTTCCAGATGACCTTGAGAAGAAATATGACGGAGTCACACTGAACATGATCATCGCCATTGTTCAGGCCATTGGGTTTTTCAACAGCTTCAACAATCCCATCGTGTACGCCTTCATGAACGAGAACTTCAAGAAGAGCTGCGTCTCCACCCTCTCCCACTGCATCCGAAAGCCCAACCAGCAGGTTGCCGCCGTGGTGGCGCCCAAACTGAGCGTGCAGTTCATCAAGCCCCAGAGTAGAGAGGCCTTCCTCGAAACAGACAAAGACAACAGCTCGAAGCAGCACTCAGCAGAGAAATGCCCTGCGAGTTCATCGCACGGAGAGAGCTCGCTGGAAATAATAGGAGAGAAAATCTCCACCATCCAAACAGAACTCCCCGCAAACAGCTCCTCTCAAATGAAATGAGAAGGGACCAGCTCAAAGTTCAGGCGTTTAAGATGTTGAACTCCACCCTTCTGTTTGTTGTCAGTCACCTGCAGGTGCCTCAGATGCAATTTCAAGTCTCAAAGACTCAAAAAGTCCAACAGCTTGAAAACATAACTCTGCTGGAGCACCATAAGCTAGCCAGCAGGAAGGAAATGAAGGAATTTCTGCAAAGAGGCAGTGAAGACTGAGCTGGGTGTAATCTGGCCTCAGTGGTCAGACAAAGAAACACTAGTTTGTCATCTGAACCTAACCCCATTTCTGTTGAGATATCTCTTAAACCTGCAGGACATTCTGCAGTTAATGATGTTTCAAACTGATACCACTGTGGTATTACGGCACACTTTGTACTAGGGATGTAACGATACATCGTGACACGATTAAAATCGGTACAAATGCGTGACGACTCGCACCGGTTCACAGAAAAAATGAATCGCGATTCTTGGCGAATGCGAGAGTAAGTTTTTTTAAATTAGAAATAGGTCACGTTGTGGCTGCAGCTTCCACTGCCGCGTCTGCCTTTCTGTGTCTCACACACACACACACACACACACACCCCTACACACATGCGCAGTAGTGGTAATCGGCGTCAGGCCTGACTGTACAGTAAATGATACCATAACACAGACCCTCCAGAAAATTCACGATGTTGCGATTTTCAACTTCAACGCAACTTCAGTGAATCCCCGTGAATTCAGGGCGGTGTTGCAATTTTACCAATCACCGCAACTTCTCCGCAACTTCCGCGCAGTCTGCACGGGGGGACTAAGCACAGGTCAGGGACGGCCGCACGGTGCGGGAGGATCCCCTCGTGGGACCTCTCCCCGGCGCCGGCTGGCCCCCGCCTCGCGCATTTCCTGGCGGTGCGCCGCGACCGGCTCTGCGTTTACAGCGCTCGGACCTCGCCGTTTCCCGGGGCCGTGGACTCTCATTAAAGGGTTAACGAGCTATCATCTTAATTGTTTTTATTTTCAGTTAGCTCATACTTCAAGCTGAAAGGTAATGGTCAGATCAGCTGCTTGCTGGCAGCCATAAGAACACAAACTGTTTGAGAGTTTCTGTAAAGAGAGATTTTTTTCCTACAAATAAAAAGATAATTTTATTTTGTCAGAATTTGTCTGTAGCTCAATTTGGTTTTAAAAAATCGTGAAAAAATCGTATCGTGAACAAAAAATCGTGACTCGAATCGAGTCGTGAGTTGAGTGTATCGTTACATCCCTACTTTGTACTGTTTCGAACAGAAAACACAGCAGGACTCGAGCCATGCTTTTAGCAAGCAAGCGAGACTAAGATATCTCGTCTTTTTTACTGCATTGCTAAATGTGCATTAGTTGAAGATGTGCAGCTATCGAGCATTGGTCGACTGAGTTCAGGTCAGGTCAATTGAATTGCAGATGTTTATTTTGATATGGTGAGACGGACCGTTTTTGGTGTTAAGCCCCTTTTTATTATTGTGCAAGTTGTCAGAAGAGCTTTGCATTTTTCATTCAGTTGAATAACTATTATTTTATGTAATTTATTTTTCCTGCTAAATGGAGTAGTTAGGACCAATAGACGTACATGTAAAGGTTTGAATAGAGGACGGTCCACATGCCTTATGCCAAAACATCATTATCGCAAACACAGCAGACAAATTGTTTAAGTATTAGTGTGTTTGCTTAGTGCTGTGAAATACTTTTGTTATGTTGGTATATAAAAAGTGGCTCGAGGGAATGTTATAATTTCGGTGTATATTTAAAGTTAGTTACGCGCTCTGTAATGATACGTTTGCTAATAACAGCTTGGCTTTTATTCGCAAGTCTGTGCAAGTCGATTTTAAAAGATGTTTATTTGAATATTTTTCTTCTTTGTGTTTTCTTTTTCTTTTTTTAAATGCAGATCAGAATGCCAGCGAGCCTTCTGGCATTCTCTATTTTATTTTTACATTAAATAAAACTACCTATTACTTGTTTCTTTGTTTTCAGCACACACTGGGTTAGAAAATAGGTCTATTCAGCTGACACAGTAATCCATATTATGGCAATAAATACTCAGCTAAGTCAAGAGAAATGACAGTTCATCATTACTTAAGACATGAAGGTCAGTCAAACCAGAAATGCATCCTCATGTGCGATCACAAAAACCAATGAAGAACCTGGCTCTCAATGAGGACCACCCCAGAAAAGAAAGACCAATAGTTACCTCTGCTGCAGAGGGTAAGTTTCAATAAGAGTTACCAGCCTCAGAATAATTAACGAGACCTCAGATTAGAGCCCACATAAATGCTTGATGGTTAAAATGAGGTAGCAGACACATCTCAACAACAACCAGTCAGAGGAGCCCGCATGAATGAGGCCTTCAGGGTCAAACTGCTGCAAAGAAACCACTTCTGAGGAAGAACATGAAGAAAAGAGAACTGATTGTGCCAAAGAACACAAGGAATGGACATTAGACCAGTGGAAATCTGTGATTTGGTCTGATGAGTCAATTCAAGATTTTTGGTTCCAACAGATGATAGCTGCATGTGTGGTTCCCACTGTGAACCATGGAGAAGGGGATGTGATGGCGTGGCAGTGCTTTGCAACAAGTGCACTTCTGCAGGACTGTTGGAAAAGCATTCTGGTGAAAACCTCATAAAGCTTCAATCAAAGTAAAAAAGTTAGCTACTTTGAAGAATCTGAAATATAAAACAGATTTTGTTTTGTTTACTTTTTACCTGTGCCAGCTCTCTCCTGAACTCAGGACTACCTTCAGCAAAAAGAATACTAGAGAAGACCACAATACAATTCAGATTTTCCCAGCCACGTTTTCATAATTTTCCCTTAGAAATTACAGTCAATCAAAACAAACAAGCCAAAAAAAAAAAAAAAAAAAAAAAATCAGTAGTCCTGAAGATGACGTCTATTGTGATTAGTCAAAACTGATACTGTCTGCAGCTACTAAACACCCCACAATATGCAAATATGTGGCGAAAGATGATTACATTTCAGCCAGAAACCATCTGGGACCATCTGAAATTCAGAGTATAGAGTATAGTTCATTGTGCCGTCAATGGACACAATAGACAGCACTAGAAGAGCCTCCTAAAACCTGAAAGAAAATGTATTAAATGGTATGTTGTGAACTTTTTAATGAAGCGTGAGCATGCTAATGTTTTTTTAAACTGCACCTAACACCGCACAAGCACATGTGTATGTCTGTGGACTTTGATGATTAAATGAAAAGTTAAGAGATCACCAAGTTAGTTACAATCAAGCAGAAACCTCAATGACGAATTGCTAAAAACTTCGGTAACTCAAACAACCCTTTAAGACAGGCTGCAGAAGTGAGTCAATCTCCATAAAATGTCCAAGTTCACAGCAGAAATAAACATGTTTACAGCCTGGTTCAAAAAACTGTTTTGGTCTCTATAGCTAATTTCTAAAGTGGCGTGTTTGAGCACCCTCTCTCTTCATTCAGCACGTCTCAGTTTCACCCACGAGACACGTCTTTGCCCATTTTTAGATTAGCCGTTTCTCTGAAGACGCCGGACTGCAACAACCAGACACCACATTCTGAGCTTCACAACGGCTCCTCAGAAACCTCACATTAAACGTTAAAGTTTACGGATTTGTCTATTTTTTAATACTGTCTATGATTACAGTCCATCCAATAGCTGTCTAGACATTTTACTCACAGATATCAATCTCATGATTGAGGATCACAGAGGACATTTCATCGTCTGGGGATCATGATTGCTTGTTCCATAAATGCAACATATGTAAGTGGTGATGGTCCAATCAACAGGCGGGCATTGCCATCCTCCAAAACCTTGCTGCTGGCATCATGTTGTGACATGTTCAAATGTAGATCTCAGTTGAAAGTTGTAGAATGGTAGAAATTGGCCAACAGTAAATAATTCTGACTCTTGAATCACATTCCCATGATGTTCTGGGTCATTTATTTTTATTACATTATATACATTATTACATTATTATATGAAAAGGCTTCATATAGGATGGGAAAAATCCAACCCTGATGAATCACTGCTGTATGAAAACAGACTGAAGCGAGTGAGAGTGAATGAAAAGTCTTAATTTGGCAGATCAAAGCTGCAACTCTTAGAAACGACGGGTTTGTATAACGCAAAACTAAGTGCCAAGATAGAAGAAATCAAGTCTGCTTCAAGATTAGGAGGTAATCTTTGATAACATGTTTACATGGGGCAGGTTTTACATTACGCACTGCCAAGAACGTAGAACTCACACAGTGTTCAGTGCCATCACAATAAGGGAACATAAGCTAATGTAACATTGTAATAACAGAGGAAACACACCCAAGTAAAAAAAGCCAGAAAAGCATTAAAGAACAAGTGTTTAAAGCATCTGAAGCCTTCTGTATTCCCCTCACACTTAAACTGAATAATTCCAGTATCTCTCACATGCCAACAAGCTTTAGAAAATGAAACGCAAGGAAAGAAAGACATTCCTACTTTCTGTTGGATCCACAAAAAGGAAATTCTCTGACACTGGCAGGCACTTCTGTATCTGTTGAAGTTAATCTAAAGAGGTCTGTAGACAGCAGGCTTCCAAAGGAGAAAAAAAAAAAGTACACTGCAAACATTCCTGCTGTTTCTTTGCTCGATGCTATGTGATCAGAGGTATATGGAAGTCTGAGTTGTCAAAGAGGAGAGGCCTTTTGACCGGAGAGGGATCCTTGTCAGCCTTGTGTAAGAGTTTAAACAATCCTGTTCCAATGTTCATAGGAATCCCCATAATGATACACTCAGACACACCTGAAACAGGACCACAGCAAAAGTTAAAACCCAATCAGGTCAAAGAGTAAAAGGTTTAATTTGATCACTGAGCCGAAGCTTACCGCAGACCGAGTCCTTCTGTCCGAAGTAGGCGGCGTCGAAGAGATGATCAGCCGTTTTCTCGAAGGAGGCCAGCATGAGGACGCTCTCCTTCATTTTGGCTAAACCGAACCTGGTGATCCCCAGAATCTCTCCCTTTAGGGACAGAACACAGCGTTGGCACAGGTGAAATCACCTCTACAGCTACACAATCACCATGAGGGCAGGTGTTTCTACTTGTCGTACCTTGTAGGACATTAGATCTGCTAGAAGCATGACATGACGGCGGTCAATACTCATTCCATGGTTCACCATGGTGTATTGAATCTCATTGATGATGGTGGATCTAGCAGCCTCAATACCCAAGGTCTTCTCAACCTGGAAACATACAAAGAAAAGCTGATGGGAACACACACGATTCTGTGTCACATAAGAACTGTCTCTCTTGTCAGATACACTTCAGACTGCAAACTAAACCATCATTCCCAGCGGCATTTTTAACACTCAGGAGTGGATATACTTGAGAATGCAGGTCTTACTTTGCAATGACAAAAATAAAATGAACCACCATCCTTCACAGACATAGTGGAACACTGAACGCAGCAGTGATTAATTATCCTCATCCAAGTCTTTTTTTTATCAGTTTTGCAGCATGTCATGGATTAAATTCTTTCAGACGACAACGTTAGTGTAAAACAGTATATTCGAAATTGGCCTCAGTGAAGCAGCCACAGATACACACACACGCTTTAAGCTGCTTTACTTTTACCCCGGAACAATATCATTCATTTATCTTTGTTCCAGCATCTCACAGAGGAACGTGACGAAAATAAATGAGGCTCGGAAACAGAAGTCCGAAAGCTGCTGCTGAGATGTGAGGGGAAGATCAGACCATATTTATCAAGACCGGCGCCACATTTCATACCACATGACGACAACAGTGTGCACATTAACACAGTGGGACGCCTGGATTAATACAAAACAGCCGCACAATAAATCTTACCTTGACAATACATTGCAAAAACATCTCAGTATAGCGTTATTCCTTCTTCAGCTCTCTTTCCTTTTCAGCAAATACACGATACACCTTAAATTGGATGATCATATCTCTGGCTGTGGTGGCATTCATAAACACACGACCACTGGTCTCTTTATTAAAATCCAACCTGAGTATCTATCTTATCTCAAAGCACTGTAGAAAATGCTCGAGTGTCCGCCTGCAGAAACACTTTAACGTGTTAAAAATAATATGAAAAATATGTTTAAAGACAAGATGTAAGTCAAATAAACTATTTTTATGAGTTAACAACCTTTTGAAAATTAAAAACAAAACATTAAAATATAAAAAATAATGACTGGAGTCACACCCATAATCCATACACTGTATCATGAGGCTGGAAATATCAACAGAACCAACTGCAGCCAACAAAATATGAATAATTTAACTATATCAGTGTGCCCACTGTAGAAACAAGCATGATCCATGTGCACCTGTTCCTCTATTCATTGCCAAATTATTATCTAAAATAATAAAAGGTAGGCTGCTTCTTTAACTGAGTCTGTCTAAAATCACCTTGCCCTACATCTTATCTATCGGTTCAGTTGTTATGGTGATCCATGGACAGCACGTCTCCGTGGATCCACGTGACAGATGCAGGTCAGATATCTCCAAAATAAAAATAAAAAAGGCATGCAGGGCTCTAATCCAGATCTCCCTTGATTTTTACCTCATACGTGTTGTTTGATGTGGTCCTGCTTCCATTCACTCCGTGCGTTGCCATGACAGCTCTGAGATTGTCCCCCTCCACCAGGAGTTTGTATTTGTTCTTGCCGCTCTGTTCATCAATGTGAATGACAGCTCGGGCCACCTCAGGTATACCTTGAACCACCACCTGCCAAGTGCGAAACAAGAGCAGTGTTAACAGTCACAGTCCAAATAAATTCAGTTTACAATGGTAAAGAAATGGAACTGAAACCACTGAATGTTAATTTCTGCCTAATTAATGATGTAAGGGATTAATCAACTACTAAAATTGGCTGTGAACAATTCATATAATAATTATGTCAGCACTGATAAAATGATGGATTGTTCTTGTATTCTGAGGATGTCAGACAAACAGTTGCAGAGATACATGAATATTAGTCATTTGTACACAAATGTTTCTTATTTCTTTCATTTGTCCTTCTCCACATCGGTATAGACCCCTCACTCCACTCCATCATGAGGCCATGTAGCTTCACTTTGTAATAATGTGTTTATCTCCCATATATACTCCTCATTCTCACTGTGCTGTTCAAATATCAATACGGTGTGAAATAAACAAGGTAAGTCAGCAGACATGAACATCTTTTCTCAACAGTCTGTTAAATTGTGTGTTTAAAACGTACCCAACGTTATAAGGTTGCGTGTGTTTTGTCCATCTTAAAGCAGACGCATTACTTGGTGTAGGTTCCAGTTTTTAACCAGGGATTTCAGGCAAAATACTATTTGGTATCCACTGGGAACTATTTCACCATAACACCTCTCTGGGGATGAAGGATGGTTGCGAGACGCTGTGGTGGAAAGTACGAAAAATCTCACCTTCGGAAGTTCCTCTTTTAGTGACTGCAGCACGTAGTACATTGAGCTTTTGCTGTTCTCCCGTGGAGACACGCACACCACCGCTTCGCCGTGCACAGCGATGTCTCCTGGTTTCACTCGTAGTTTAGACATGCAGATGGAGTAACGCACCGTTTCTGCATTTACCTGGAAGGAAAAATAGAAATCAGACGCTTAACATTGCAAGACAAATAGACAATAAGAGAGAACTCAATTATTTTGAGTTCTTTGTATTATGTAAGGGCCTCATTATTTTCCAGTTAGCCCTGAAGTACAAAAACAAAGATTTCAGGCTTTCCACAATAGCAGGTTATTTAAATACCAGACTCAACAATGTGGTCCATGATGTTTATTCAATTACGGGGCCAAATGCTTTTTTTAGAATATTTTTCAGTACAATACACATATGCAATAAACAAAATGGAGACAGAGCGAGAAACGGCAAAAACAAACATTCAAATAAGATGAGCATGAAAAAACAATTGGGTACAAGATCAGGGACAAAAGGGGCCAAATGTAAAAACAAGTCCAGTACAGTCTGTTATAGCGTTGTCTCTGTTCCCGGATCAGAGCAATTACTGAGGTGAATAACTTGATATCATAGAGATGCTCCGATTGGCATTTTTTAAATCTGCCGATACTGATCACAGAATGTATGCGAGAATAATAATTCTCCATGTTCAGTATTTACAGTCTAGCCTTGCGCACCAGCCTCTGCCAGCGGAAAAACAGTCTCAGGTAATTTATGTCACATCAAAAAAAAGTCTTGTTACGCGATCTGCTTTTCTGATCTGCACTTTGAGAGCCCACCGATCAACCAGTTTAGGTCGGTCGATAGTGATCGGCGGCCAAAGCGTCCCTAATTATGACTGATAGAAGTTATTTCGAAAACTACAAAAACAAGACCCAGGATGTAACACGCTTTGTCTACAAACTTTCATCAGTGTAGGCTTAGAAGTGGAGATTCTAAGAAATCTTCACACACTGTGTCTGTAAGAAATAAATAAATAAGAAGTGGTACCTCCAGTCGCAGCAGCCTTATTCTCTCCAGAGACAGTTTCACAAGGATGAAACAGTCATCTGGTAGAAAAACCTCTTCAATGTACTCGGAAATCTGTAGGGGACAACAAGAGACTTTAGTTTCATTATATCTGAGTATTTTGTTGTCCTACTCAGTGCCTTCTTTGAGGTCTCTGAGTGGGACAACAAGAGACTTTAGTTTCATTATATCTGAGTATTTTGTTGTCCTACTCAGTGCCTTCTTTGAGGTCCCTGACACAATTGCTTATTGATGAAGTGTGTGGAATATGGTGCGGGTTAAAATACCTCTCCTAGGAGAGTTTTCTCGATCCTCCCCTTCACCAGCCTGGCAAAGTCGGCGTCGTCTTCCACGTCCAAATGAGCAGTGATTATAGGGGTGCTGAGTGGTGAGATTTATATAGATTATTTAAACAAAGTAAAACTGTATTCCTTACTGTGACACAAGAAGACTTTCAGTGGCTGAGAAAAGCTCATTTTATTAAAACGCCTATAGGCCAGGCCAACACTACGCTTCACTTTAAGTGGCCTAGGCACTTTTGAGCTGCAAAGCAAAAGTGATGTCAAACATGAGAACTGATTCAATTCAGTGGCCATAAAAGAATACTTATTCCATCTGCAGCAAATAAGACTTCCTGGAGACGCTAAGACAAAGCGTGTAGTTACTTTTGAAGGACATGAAAGCTTCTTTTCTCTGCTCATATAAAGAGGGCACATAGAAACATTGATAATACCTGATGTTTTTGGAGGCATTGATGATCTCTTTAATGCGAGGAACCCCCAGAGTGATGTTCATAGATGCCACACCAGCAAAGTGAAAAGTTTTCAGGGTCATTTGAGTACCGGGCTCTCCAATGCTCTGAGCACAAAGAGCTCCTACTGCTGAGCCCGGCTCCATCTGGGCCCTGGATGCGTAAACACATGATGAATGAGTCTCATTAAAGTGACAGTCAAGGGAAACTTTGCAGTTGTTATACAAAAATCTTCATTTCAATATCCGACAATGACTTTCTGAAGCGAACAATCAGACATTCATTCCCACTTCACGCAGAGATGGGTCGGCTGTGTCGAGGCTGAAAAAGTAAACAGGATTTGACCTTAAAGTTGGCTTGGGCTGATGTAGAAATGTTCAGACTTGTTTGATATTAATGCAAATACCAGACCGCACTGGACACACTGAACTTTGAACAAAAAGTCACAGTTTTGATAAAGGGGGAAACTGGCGACAGGGACCAAAACCTTTTTTTGTACCAGGCTGTAAACATGTTTATTTCAGCTGTGAAATTTGACATTTTAACATGGGAGCTTATGGAGATCAACTCATTCTGTAGCCAGCCTCAAGTGGCTGTTCGAGGAACTGCAATTCTTGTGCATGCTTCGGATGTAAGTTTTCCACAAGATGTTGCAACAATAAAAGCTTTGACGAGTTTATGTTCACTGAAACGCTTTTAATTTGAAACAGATACAGGAAGATTTGAGTTCTGTAACGGCAAATGGGAGCAGTTCAAACCTCTGCTGCATTAATGACTGAATGAATGTATGTGATAGTTGTGGAGCTGCTTTGAGACATCGTAGCAAAAAGATGTGATATGTATCGATGACAGGGACAAGGTCAGTGTCAGGGATTTATGATATGTATTATAGAGTGATATTAAAAAGGGAAATTGATGGGGTCAGTGTTTATTAGCTGTACAGCAATGTATTTCACAACTAGTTTGTAACTTACTGTAAAGAACGTTCTACTCAGCTGTGATCTGAACTGAGTATTGCAGCATCCGTCCACTAAAGGGTTGACTCAAATTCACTTTTTAAATTTGTCAGAATGGCTTGGAAATGCCGGTTCAGCCAGTTTACACAATATCAAATCATGTTTAAGCTCCTAAACTGGACCAGTGAAACTAGAAACTTCCTAGAAAAGTCCTTTTTTCACTCTTTAGTCACTTTTTTACAGTGTCTTTGTGCAGCATAAAAAAACAACTCTTGGGTGCATGAGGACATAATATCAATTTGAAATTTGATTTAAATAGTTTAATTAAAAAACAGTTCTGCTAAATATGCTTAAACAAAATGAATGAGCTTCAGATTAAAACAGAGATGTAAGTCGTGTACCTCATGTACTTGTCTCTGCAGGTTTCAAGAAACTTCTCCAGCTGGGTGGGCGTTATGCGATCGAGCTGATAAAGAACTTTGGGCTGCAATAGAAAGTAGCCAGAAAGCAATTAAGTTTTTTTTTTGACGAGGTTGAGCTTGAAGGATACAGCCGCACTCAGAATGTGAATGTGTGGCGCTTACCTCGCTGGTGCCATTGTCGTTGATGCCGTACTTGTCCCTGGTCTTCTTTATCCTTTCTGAGATGCCTTTAACAAATTTCTTTATCTCCTACAGTTATTGGAAGATAATTCAATAAATTCAGAGATCAAAGATCTCAAATAGTTTCACACTCCCCATGCAGATATTACATTAAAATGACATTGGGCTTTAATAATAAGATTTAAATAGAGCGGTCAGAGGTCAAATCCAAGTTTTTCCATTAAAAAACGAGCAATAACGGGGTTATTAAACAAACGATTAATCTGTTCCAACTCTTGCTGACACACCATTCTCAATTCAGTTCAACCACAATCCAGCATGCTTTGTCACTGTACCTCCAGGTACTTCTCTGAGCCTGTGTCAGTTAACTCCTTCACAAAAAGGGGGGAAAGGTTCACATGTGTTACTGCCGGCACACAGCTAACTGCATGTAACTGGCTTTGGGTTTATATAATGACAGTGTTTCTCTGTGTTCCAATAACTACACACTATTCATTTTCTAATTATTTCTAATTATAGCACACTGCCAAAAGCCAATAAACACACGCTGAGTCAAACAATGGACCTTTTCCTCGTGCACTTGGTTTGTTGTTCTGTTGCACCACAACCAAATAAAGAGTAATGCACCATTAAAACTAGAAAGGCTGAATACCACATGAACTGACAGTTTCGGTATTATTAAATTAATCAATAATAATTAAAGACAAGACAGGTTTTCATACCCATACTCATGGAGGTTTTAAACTAAAGAGTGCTTAAGATAATTGGAATTATCTGAGCATGTCCACTTCACCTTGGGAAGCCATTATCGTTGATTTTGAAGGTTTTGACAATCATGGTACAACCACACTGAAAAATAAAAAAACATACAGCTGATATA
This sequence comes from Collichthys lucidus, assembly GCA_004119915.2. Taxonomy (NCBI): domain Eukaryota; kingdom Metazoa; phylum Chordata; class Actinopteri; family Sciaenidae; genus Collichthys; species Collichthys lucidus. The sequence continues at coordinate 11,746,446 of CM014098.1, read as the reverse complement.
TAACAGCAGCGGTGCACTGTGATGAGGTTACCTCCAAGTAGCTGTCTCTGCAACACAGGAAGTCAGCTCTCTTCATGATAGCATCTGCGGTGAGGACCAGCTCGTTTTGACTGAGTGCAGGCTCCAATGGACACGTGTAGACCGCCTGTGGAGGGAAGAGGGGGTGGTGGTGGTTTGAGATTATTAGGGGCACTCTTAACAATGCGCTCACTCACAAGGCAACAGTTCCTGACAGCTCGCTCACTCAAGGGTTAAAAACTCCTGATAGCCGTTTCTAAATGCATCTAGAACAACTCCAGCTCCCGGATGAATCCTGTAAACATGCAGCTGCTGTTGATTCCAGCACTTGCTGCGGTGTACACAGGTGGAAATTTACAATTAATTACCGATACCGCCTGGAGACTACAGTCAGTCTATTCCTGATTACAGTTATAAAAAAGCCCAGTTGGAGTTGGATTCTCAGCTGCCATGTTAAATATGAAATAATATTTTTTTAAATTTAACTGAAGTCTACATCCACCTCGGCACCATTTAAATAGCCCAGAGCTCCTTTTTCAACACTATTAACAAGAAAATGTATTTAAAAGGAAAAGAATTACTACTGCTAAAATTACTCAGCCGACCCGACCACTTTCCTGCAGAGAAAAATAATTTGAAAGTTCCTGTGATTCATCCAATTAACGTAATTAACTAAATGGTCTCAGATGCTGCATTTATTACAGTTCTTGTGTGCTTTCGATTTCTCTGCTAATGAGCTGCCTCTCTTGCTGGCAGGAGGCACAGGAAGCCCCGGCACATAATAGTGTTACACAGGTTTAAAAGGCTTCCCTTAGGCAACACTGAACAAACCCTATGAAACACAGACACCTATATTCTTCAGTGAATATCCATGTTAATGCACTGGGCGGAGTAAGAGCATATACATTTTTTAAGTTTTATTCATCATGACTTGATTATTTAAGCCTGGATAAAAAAGAGCAAGAGGGCTTCCTCCTCCCAAAGTCACTCTGGATTACAGTTCAGTGTGACACCACTATCAAGAGGGCTCAAGCAGGTCCAAATAATAGTATCTATTGCCAATTGAACTCACTCGAATGTTGTCTAGGACTCTCTTAAACTCCAGCGGCTCATCCTTTCCTTCCATGGCAGCAGGGTCCAGACCATCGCCTCCATAAATAAACTGGATGATGTCACCTGTGGAGCTGCGTACTGTCAGGTCGTACTGTGAGCACAGATCCTCGAGGGACTTGACCAGACGCCTCTGTAGGAACACACACAAAAAATCATTGTGACAAAAACTGCCCTGACCTGAATGTTGGTAGGGTTATAAATTATAAAGCTCGGAAAAGTCAAGAGGAGCTGCAGATGAATCAGGTGAATCAAACGTACATTATTATAAAAATATTGATTAATGCAGTTTTTAAGTAGTGTTGCTAAATCTGCTTTCTGTTTTCATTTCCCAGCATACCATGCATTAAAAGGGCATCACATGATGTATTAGATATGGTAACGATTACAAATGTGTATTTGAAGACATTATTTGTGTCACAACCACCCAATCCTTTTTTTATTACAAAACAACGTTCATGTTTGCATTACCTGCATGTATCCAGTCTCTGCAGTTTTTACAGCAGTGTCCACCAGCCCCTCCCGACCAGCCATGGTGTGGAAGAAGAACTCTGTGGGCGTCAGGCCAGAGTAGAAGCTGTCGGCCACAAAGCCTTTAGCAGCAGGTAACTGTCGGAAAAAAGTGGTTGTGTAGCAATTAACTTTTACTGTGTATGATCCTTAGAGGAGCAGAGATGTGCACAGACATGATGAGACGTAACAGGAAGAGAATTAATTGATGATTTTTCAGAGTCAGTCAGAGGTCGTGGTCACACAACAAGGGACTAGTGTTTACAATCAATAACCACTCTCTCGAATCAAACCAGCCCAAAGTGCAGCAGCGAGTTGATTTTATGGAATTACATTTTACTGATCACCTTTAAAAAGCACACCAGGGTCTGGATCCAGGTTACATAACAGACATGTTGAGCCCTCATGAGCCAGCCTAAAGCCTCAGGTCCTCCCTAAACTAAAAGGTGACTCTGCTGTTTTCATCAGGGCACTTCAACTATAGAACGCTGTGCTGGAGGACAAGAGTGAATTCTTTTGAATCGCTTCTTAAAACACATTGGTATAGACTTATTACTATTATACGATAATATTATTTTAGTTTTTTTATTATTTCTTTGTTCATGTATCATTTATTCTTAATTTTCAGCTTTGTATTCTCATGTTTTTTTTAAATGGCTGTTGGCAATACCATGTTCTTAAATCTAGTCTGTCAAAGCACTTTTTGTTTTTAAAGAGATGCTAAAGATACTAGGCTAATAATATTATTATTTTATTATTGTTAATCACAGAGCTGACGAGTCAGCGTAAAACCTGGTGGTGTGTCATAGATATAAACCTGTAAAATTATTTGTGTTTCTATTTATATTAGAAATAAATTCAACAAAAACAACAAATGACATTGGGCTTGTTGTCTGTCATTTGCAACAGCTCAAGAAGAAGTCGCAACATTGTACAACCCAACAAACTAATTCAGAATACATTGTGTACGATCTCATTGAGGAATACACAATAAACGAGACTTAATTAAAATAAATAAATTGGGTCTTACTTTTGAATGCTTCTCAAAGTGAGGCAGGGATCGATTCTCAAAACCATCAGGCACTCGAGAGCCACTTATGGCCTGCTGACCGACGCAGGCAATCATCTGAGAGATATTAATGAAGGATCCTGAATGTATACAGAGGAGACAGATGAAAAGGTGAGCCACTGTGCCCGAACAAAACATATGAATGAGAATAAAAGTACAAGAAACAGAACACACAGTTCAGATTCATAATTAAGTATCTATTCGACGTTTTAGATAGAATAGCTTCATACAACAATTTCGTTCATAGATAAATGATTTGAGTCATTTATCCAGCAACAGATCTTCAGTTTTATTAAAATTAGCCGTTATTGAGATTAACAGTACAATCACGATGCCTGAATACTGAGCTCGATACAGAGTATAAGAAAAAGCCTCATCTTACTCCAAGATGAAGAAGTGAACACGACATACTCTGAAATAAACTTAAAGTTTCCAGAGCGTCAGAACGGAGATTACAGGACAAATCAAAAACCCAGCAAGGACAGAACATGTGCGACATTTTGACTGCTGTGTAGTACACTTAAGTTGAGGCTCCAGAGTACTGCACCCGTCTAGGAGCAGTGCTCTTCTAAATGACTCAGCAGTCAGTCATCTGTCTCATCAAACAGAGCTGTGAAAACAGACTGGATGGTTGAAGGAGCTAAGCGGATTTATATCGTCTTAATTGGCATCAATGGATCAATCGTATTTTTTTTTATCCTGCAACTTGAATAATCCAATCATTGTATTTTTTTTATATACTTTACTTTATACTTTTTTTTTTATATGTTTTGATGTCCTACAGACAAAATATTTGTGAACTGTGAAAACAAGATGTTTGTGTGGAGTGCTCGAACAAAAATAAATAAATACATTTACAAAGAAGAGCAAAAAACAAGAAAACATAGTGCATCCCAAAAATCAATGGGTACTTTTTGCATTCTGACATTTAATAGAATTTTTTTTTTTTTTAATGGCTAAAAAGAAATAGACAACAGATTAAAAACAATAACGGAAGCGGTACTGTAACTAATAAATAAATGTAGTAAATAATGACTCTTCAAGCTTGAAAGACGATCTTTTAGACTTTGCGAGTGAAAAGTTTTTATCTTTATATTTATTGTTTGTTGATTTGAGTGTCTGTCGATGGTTGATGCAGCTGATATTTTTTCATCCTCCCTACATAGTACTTTATATTGTATATAGAGGCCAGAGTGTACCAGACAGTCTCACGGATGAAAGAAACTTCCATTGTGTTCTGCTCACTGAAAGAAGTCCATAGAAATATTTCCAACATGGCAATCACTATGTCCTCAAATAATCTAAGTTGAACCTTTAGATGCCACGTTAAAAATGATACGATCTTCTCTCTGTTACAAGCACAAACCAGGTAAAGCAACAGTGAAATCACCCAGAATTAGAACATACGTAAGGGTGACATAGGGGATAAGCTGCTGGAAATGGCAATTTATTTAAATATATAACACACCTCAGCTACACATCACTCTGTGGAACACGTTCAACACGTGTTCAGTGATACATATTTCGTGTACCGCAATACTAGCGTTGAATCAAAGCTTAAAATTTTGGTATCGACTCTAATCAGCTTTATTAAGAGGCTGAGCATTTTCTGATGTGTCGTCTATCTCTGTGTGTTATAGGTTGTTGTCAGACTAACAAAGTCTTCACAGATTAAAATGATTTTCATTTTTGTGGCTCATCAGTTTCCCTTTCAGCAAGCTAACCTTTGGACCCACAGAGAGCCATGATCAGAGGGCTGTTGCTCTTGTCGAGTTCCCTGAGGCAAGCACTGCCAGCTCGGTCTCTGATGACAGACAGTTCTTTCAAGATGAGAGCCTATTGACAAAGACACAAACAGAATGAAACAACCATTAGACCATCACCGCTATTGTGCACACTCTATAGCAAATAGCACTTTCTCCTATATGTTCATTACTGGACGGTTAATGCCTTGTACCCACAGCATGACGCTTATGAAAATTCACACTCAGGGTGACTCATCAGCAGTGTGACAGACACACGCCACACGACACAACTGACACTGAAGCTTTATTAGAGCAAGAACTGATAAATTACCTTTACTATATACGGATATTTAGATTTTTAAACTGCCAATATCATATATTGGTTATATTAACACACATTCGCTCTGGGATCCCTCAACTAATTCATGACCATTTAATTATAAAGATCATTTATGAGTTCTTTCTCTAATAAACGGTCTTCAGTGGACTGTCACACCTCTGATGAGTCACCCTGGGTGTGAATTTTCACCTGAAGTGAAATGCCATGGTGTTGCGAAGGTGTCAATTGTAAATAAAGGCATTCAATTAAAAGAGGTTAAATGTGGGGTTGTGTGCACGCGGCTGATTAAATGCCAAGATCCAGATGACATATGGTACAAGTCTAAAGTTTGGACATACTTCTTATTCAATGTTTGTTTCTATATTGCAAAAATGGAGACATCAAATCTATGAAATAACATATGTAACATATATATACATAAATTAAAACTACCGAATAAGAAAGTCTATCCAAACCTTGTGGTGCCATATATATATGAATTCACTTGGATGTTCTTGTATGTTAAATATGCTTTCACACTTACTTCCAGAGTCTCCTCTGCTGTGCAGCCGGGCTGCTGCTGCAACTTGCCCGTCTGTAGAGCTTCAATGTATTCATCACATTTCTTGTAACCATCGTCCAGCAGGTCCTGTTTGGCCTTAAGCAGACCCGAGCCAGGTGTCACATCACCAATGCCGATAGAAAATCCACGATTGGCTGAAAGTGAAGTTACATTCCATATCTGAATAGATATTCAGTTTGCAGAATTGATGTATCAAGCTACTAAGCGGAGACAATTATAACTTTCTTCACTGTCACATTCAGAAGTTGTTAAAACTCTGGAGACCACCTACAGAGATAAACCGGAGCGAGTCTAGCCAGGCGGGACATGGCATTAGCAGCCTCCAGCTGCCCCCAGTCTCTCAGCAGGATATAGAAGATGTTGTTTTTGGAGCCGGATCCCAAGGTGCCCTTGTCCATGCTGCCACACATCAGCTCACTGTTGTGGATCACCACGACTGGGAATGTGACAGGAATTGATACATTATCGTTATCATTAGGTGAATACAACACAGCAGCAAGGGTGTGGCTCGTTTGAGTGGACTGGTGGGCTGAGACTGACGAACATTCAGTATTTTTGTTTACCGTCTCTCAGGGATGGGTATTAATAAGAAGACCTCTACTGGAACAATTATGATGAAAGGAATGTGACTATGTTTGTCCAAACTGATGAAACCTGATCGAAAACTAACTAAATGTGGCGTTTCAGTTTTTGTCTTGAATAGGGTTAGAATCTTTCCATGGGAATTAACGTGAATAAACATAAACAATACAATAGAAATGTAGATAAATGAAGGTTGGACCTTAACAGGGAACTTTGAGCATAACAACCAGATTTTATGCAAGTACACTTGAATATGTGCTATTCCTCCATTACATGCACACAGTACACTGCACACAGATGATTTCTCGAACCATGGACGGCATGTGGACGGCATAAAGTGAAGTTATGGGGTAAATATATGTGATGTGTGGTATTACTGTTTAACTTGCAAACAGCACATGGAAATGTATTCATACGTTAGATATCTAGCTGATGAGTTAGACGCTAAATAAGCTATAGCCACCATTTATGAGATTTATCTTATCGTGATGCTAGCTTACCCCCTAATTACTAAATTACCCACAATTTCCAGTTAATTCCCATGGAAAGTTTGTGGAAATTTACCAGAAACTTTCCACCCCTGTGTAACCTCAGTCTTTCAAACTGTAATGCAGGGCTTTGTAACTCAGTTCCATAATTTAAAAATGTGTTCTTTTATATGTCATTCTGCAGACATTTTTCATATTAAAATTATTATTTGTATTGTGATACTGATTCCAAACCTCGATGTTGATGTCGAAATGTATCAATTGTAATGGGACTATGAAAAGACTAGCCTATGGTGTTTTTAATGTTTTTTCTGCTGTTCTAGGGTCTCACTAGTAAAGGAAGTCTCCATAAATCAATTATTAAAAGTTATAATAACATGACAAAGACTAATAAAACCAATTGGTTTGTGTGTTTAGTGGCCATTCTTACTGAAGACACTCACACGAGTCATTGTGACAGAGATCCTCTCCCTTGCCACAGTACTGTTTGCCCTTGGTCCTCAGGTTCGCCTTGACTGGACATTCCTTACTCGGCTTCAGAATGACGCTGAAGATCTGTTTGCCTGTCCACAGAGCCATGGGCTGATGAACACACAAGCGTGGCAAAACGTGTTAACGCCAGGTCACAAACACAGTTATGTAACAAGCTCACCGGACTGAAATACCTTCATTATAGCCGGGCGGGGGAGAGAGATCTTGACTTTCTCATCTTTGCCCACAAGGATTGATGCAACTATCTGACAGGCTTTTGATCTGTCAAAGAAGGTGTCCTTCAGCGTCAAGAGGTAGGCTCCTATGAAGTAAAGATATGCTATGAAGTTAATCGAACTGAAAAACAGTGTATTTGCAAATAGGGCTCTCCAATCAGGTAGAAAATTGTTCTATAGATTTTAAGCACCTATACCATCAGTGAACTTTTCTTCACATTATATAATAACATATGTGCACTAGAAGTGATTTTCCTTTTTGATCAACTGTAAACGCAAAGCAGCAGGAGCCTTACATCATATAATAATGTAAGCTGTTAACCCGCACACACCATGGAACTGACCTGTCAGAAAGTCCTGAATAGCCGCAATTAGAGGTTCACCATTTCTCGGTGTGACAAGATTGGCTTTTGTCTGGAAGAAAAAAATAACCTCTGTCAAAGTGCAGTCAACTGCCAATGAACAATACTTCTCTTGTTCTCCTGGAGATGGATTTTCTTTCTTGCCTTTACTGAAAGTCCATACTTTCAGGTGTGTGTGCGCGTGTGTATTGTCATGACACATACCCCCATTAGGACAAGTGCTTCAGCTTTGGCTTCTTCAGTTTGAGGGAGGTGAAGGTTCATTTCGTCACCGTCAAAGTCAGCATTGTACGGGGTGCACACGCATTCATTAAAGCGAAACGTCCTGTGAGGTTTGACTCTGGCCTGTGAGTTTGGGCATAAAGAAGCAAACAAAGACTTACCACGTGATCAGAATAAAAACTGAAATAACCTCCTTTACCTTAAAGCTAAAATTAAGATTACGTGTATCATATGGAACTAAAAGACGTAACGCATCCATTAGTGCCACGTCATGCTAGCTTATCAGAAAGGGGGCTCGGAAAAGCTCCATAGTTAGACTAAATTACATAATTGGGAAAAACTGCCGTGGCTATTTTCAAAAATACTGGGAAGTGGTATGTTCACAACAGTTTATTCACCTTTGGACTCATAGACTTTGGTTTATTGAAATAGACAAAAACAATTTCAGTGCGGATAATTCAAGATTTTCTATTCTGTTCCAGTCTGTCACAGATCTCCCTCAGGTAAACATGTCTGACTAAAATTATTTGTCCTTCAGTAGATAATTTCAGTTATTATGGGAGCACAAACATGTATTACATCCTTCCTGTTCAACAGATAAAAGCTGTGATCTGAAAATTACTTTTTTTAAGTAAACTGTGCGGGCTCATTAAGAGAGAGAAAAAAAAGGATCAAGGTTATTTTAGGCAGAAGAGAAGAATGTTAATCTAGTTGAAGAAAGTTTTGAAACTTACGCATTCACTTTTCTAAATCACATCTTTGTAACACTGTACGGAGAAAAAAATGCAAACTCAATGTGAACTCAAAAACTACACTTACGATGTGAGCCATGATGCTGAGTTTGTGCAGAGACGGTTGTCGATTGAAGAGGACAATGTCTCCGTCTATCATGTGCCTTTCCACCAGGTCACCAATCCTCAGCTCCTGAGCTATCTTCTCACGGTTTCCATACTTTAAAAACCTGACAAAAACAAAAGTCATCACTTTTCATGGTGAACCACATCAGGTAAGCACTGGTTTTGAATCGCCCCACTCACCTTTTTATCTGCGTGTGACGATTCTGGATGAAGTTAGCTCCGGGGTGAACTTCAGGACCATTGCGGACTAGTTTCCTCATGAGCTCCAGATTGGCCTTGTTCACCTGTAACATATCACAATCAGACGACTTCAGTTATATACTGGACGTGTTTGTTTAGTGTGTTTGTTGTGGTCACAAAGCGGGGCTTACCCTCTCTGGGTACGTCAGGATTTTGGCCACATGTACGGGAACAGCCACCTCGTCGATCCTCAGGTTTGGGTCAGGAGAAATGACAGTTCTGCCGGAGAAGTCCACTCTTTTTCCGGAGAGGTTTCCTCTGAATCGCCCTGAATTTTTGCAATAAATTATTTAGTTGTACAAGCAAGAGTACAAAATGACTACATCCTAAATTACTGTGTGCTGTATGTCCCATGAGGACAAATCTGTAAATGTCACATCTCGCACAGTCTAGCGACATTTGCAGTAAAAACACGTAAAGACCAAGTTTGAAATGAAAACCTAAAAATCCTCTTTATTGGACACGGTACCTCTATGTAACGTGCAACTGAAAACAGATTTTTAAGGACGTATCGTGGTGTCTCGTTTAGGGGTTTTTTTTGTCATTTACATTTCATTCACCCCTACTTACTCCTAGGTCTTAACACGCACTATACCTTGCTTCCCCTTGAGTCTCTGCACAAAGCCTCTGGTCCATTTTTTGGGTGCCATGTTGAGGGGGATCCCAGAAAGCTCACTGTTGATGTAGAGAGCACACTGCAGCTGGAGGAAGTCCCAGTCCTCCATGATCATCTGGGTTTTCGCCCCGGTCATACGATGCTGAACGAGATACGAGTTTGTTGTGGTGAGCTGAGTCTCCGTGAACAATAAGTAATCTGATAACTGCTTTGAAGAAATGTTTAGTTGCAAGGCTGATAATTAACTTGGATCGTTCGCTATAAAAATCCTGAGCAGCGTTTGTGTTTTTAGAATTTGTTGTGGGAGGTTTAAAAGTTTTTATCTTTAGATGACGCTGAACGCTCAGATAAATGTGGTTCATTCTAGCCGGCAGCTGCTGGATTATCGAAGTATCTTATCTTATGGGCAGTCAGCCCACCAGAGCTGGTTATTTTTAAACATGATCCATCTTTTAGTCTTAAGTTCACTGTCTCCAAACTGGAGGCAGAATCCCTGTAGACACCCTGTAAAAGTAGCCGCTGTCAGAAATAGATACCAACCTTTTTGATGACATCGTTAAGGAAGATTATCTCGGTGAGCTTCATGGTGAGGTCGTCCTCGTTGGTGCCTGACTTCAGGTCGCTGACCACAGAGGGTCGTATGCAGAGAGGAGGCACCAGGAGGCGGGTGAGGATGAGGTCGGCCGGTTTCCCTGCCTCGGGGTTCATCAGCAGCAGGGGAATGTCTTCTTGGGGAATCCTCTTGAACATGTTCAGCACCACCAGAGGGTTCAGGTTTTCCTGGAGAGGAAAATGAGAAATGATTGACAGGGTTGCACAAGATTTCTATCTACGGCTAAACCTTGTTTCAAAGTCGTAATCCTTGTAATAATAATTCATATTTTCAAACCTTAGTTTGAGTACCATAACAGAGATTTTCTACAAATCTTACTCATGCCAAACTTCTCAAAGAATCACACCCAGCCGTTCTTATGCTGGACATTTTTATCCTTGCCCGGCTCATCACTTGCCACAGCATGGTAGCATCAAATGAAAGCAGCTGAAAGTCTTGAAGTTTCACCTGCGCTCTGGTCAGCAGGGGCTCCATCACTTTGTTGTGCTCGATGGCGATATCAAAAGACTGCAGGAATTCTGACACAAAAGGATCCACCACTTTCTTGGTAGTTTTATATTTCTCATGGATGATTTTAAGCAAGCCGCACTTTTTCACCGGCCCTGAGGAGTAAAATAGATGTATGACTCAGTTATTCCTCAGTAATTGCATCAGGAAGGCTGGCACAAAAAGTCATTGTCAAAAAGTAAATATCAAAATTGAAAATGTCATTTTTTTCTTTCTTTTTTTTACCGTTGAAAGCAGAACAATTCAGACAGATTGTCCTTTTGCGGCATTTATCGGAGATCTTCTTCTTCAGCCCTCGTTTCTGGAGATAGGCCAGGTTGGGCCTTTTCAAGTGATCCATGAACTGCAGTTTATCCTCCTTCGTCAGCATTATGCTTGAGCAGGTTTTGCAAATCATCTGGAGACATGACAAAATACCACATCAGAATGAGGAAACGGAATTAATGTGTCACACGAATGCTTAAATTATTAAATAGGGACATTATGGCTGCATTGTTTTATGATATAGATATACAGAAATGCATAATGACATCAGGAATACCAAACATATACAAACATAAAACTTGTTGGTGGTTTATACAAATTAGATTAAAAAAGCTGAAGCATACACACAATTGTCAAACACAATATATTCTGCCTGTTTTAACTTTGATAGTCTAGTGACACCTAAAGGAAAAAAGATGAATTTCTGCTTGCATCAAGGTACCTTAATCATACATCGATATGAACATCCATGCTTATTCTTGGACAGCGTGGACTGAATTTTAGTCTCTATTGATTAAGCCAACCATCTGATCTGATGTCTCCAAGTGACCATTTTAAAATATATATTTCCTTTTTATCTCTGCCCTAAAAAATGTGTTATGTGACATACAGTGTTAAAAACCAGATTATTATATCAGACTGTAAACTTGCCTGTAAGATTCCTATGATGGCTTTGAAATAACCAACATGAAAGCACGGCAGCTCCAGATCCAAGTAGCCATAATGTCCCAGGCAATCTGCCAGATTTTTCCCACATGTCAAACAGGGCCTGTCCTTCTCACTGGTGCCCTGCAGACAACATGAGAGCAGAGGGACGAGTCTCAGGATGGATTACCACGATGTGATGACAACTTATATGATGTGATACTACTTTTTATGTAATTATTCAAACGTCACATTCCAAAAGTTTGAGACTTATGCAGTGATTAGTGCATCCGTTAGATTATGTCGACCAATTATGTCTGACAGGTTATGCAGACTAGATCACCTGCATATATACATACCGTCTGCAATTAGCTAAACTCATGATGAATTCATTAAAATCTCCAAAAGGGAAATAAAAAGTACTAAAAAAATTAAGAAAAGGTAATAAGAGTATAATAAACTTCATTAATATTTTATTAAAGTGCTTTCTAGAAAAAAAAACAGCAGATAAAAAGAAAAATATCTCCTTCTTATTGACTTTAGAGTGGGCCTTCTGGCAGAACCATATATCTCTATATACGTTTGCTATCATTGTCCGCCCTCTAGTGGCTGATATTAGTATTGGTTCAATCTGAGAGAGCATAATGTTATCTCGAAATAACGACTTAGTATCTCGTAATAACGACTTAGTATCTCGTAATAACGAGATACTATCTCATAATAACGAGATAATATCTCGTAATAACGACTTAGTATCTCGTAATAACGAGATAATATCTCGTAATAACGACTTAGTATCTCGTAATAACGAGATAATATCTCGTAATAACGACTTAGTATCTCGTAATAACGAGATAATATCTCGTAATAACGACTTAGTATCTCGTAATAACGACTTAGTATCTCGTAATAACGAGATAATATCTCGTAATAACGACTTAATAGGGCTTTTTTTTTTTTTTTTTTTTTTTTACACATGCGGTTTAGGGCTTCCGTAAGTTGTTTTCTCAGGTGGTAAATATTATAACTCACATACAATCTATTAATACCTTGCATACTGTGCAACGAGAACAAGTCAAATCCCTTGTGTGTGTACACACACCTGGCCAATAAAGTTAACCTCTGTATGTGAAGCCCTAATAAATAAATATAATAAATACACGTGCATGTCGTACCATGCGGTGGTCCAACACTCCATAGGACAGAGGAGTGTGTTTGGTGTCTTGGCTGTACAGATTCTTACTGACCACCTGGATGTGGGCCTGCTGACGCATCTGCTCAGCAGACTTCATCCCAAAGCAGATGTGGCTTCTGTAAACAGACACAAGCACAAAGACAATGACAGGGTTAATATTTATATATATAAGTAATGATAACAGCAGGTCTAAGGTCCTATCAGCAGACCAAACTACACCTGCTCAGGGTAAACAAGTATTCCTGCTGTGACAAAAGTTATACATTTTTTAACACTTTGACAAGACTTTCTGTTCACTGTGCGCACAGGTGAGTTAACTTTACTCCCCGCATCAGAGCTACAACTAGTTCACTTTAATATCTCTGAGTTCTTTGGCAGTTTGGTACGTGTATCTTCTTTAAAATCTACGCAACGTCACCAAACAACTTGTCAATATCAGCCTCTTACACCAGCTAACCGGCAGGCTAGCACACCAGCTAGCAGCGTCCCTCAGTTTAAACTCACATTTTTTTCGCCACATCCGTCTCCCTGAACTGCTCCTTCACCATTTTTTAATTTTTTTTTGGCAGCTTCTCCCACACAAACGACAACAGGACTGATTAAAGTGTTACTCTGTCCTCATTCCAGTACGCTGTCTGTCACTTCCCATGTTGTAGAAATGCTAAGAGCAAAGCGAGCGACCATGCAATGTGTTGATAGCATGTGAGCTGCCAGAGCGGCGCTGCCTTCAAGGTTAATCGGTAATCTAACGATCTCGATCCTAAATGGTCAAAAGGATGTTTTTTTTAAAGAGAGTGTAGAAAAGCAATATTGTGTGGCAGTGCCTAAACGTTAGTTTTCGTTGTCGACTATTAAAAATATTTAAAGCATGAAATAAGTGCTATGAAAAGCGTTTCTGCTCTACTGAGATAAATACAATTTTTACAAGGAGTACATGAAGGCAGCACAAGCCTGTGCACACCAACGGCTACAAAAGAGAGGGCACGAGCGCGTTGAGTTTTAGTGAGTGCTGCCACCTAACGGCGAAAATTGTCCATTAAAAGTGAAAAATGCAAACAGATGCCATGATGCTGCATACACACGGAAGATCAAATGCATCTGCACAGGAATTTTGGACCCCATGACAAAAAAAATCAAATTGGGCCCCTCCTCTGCGCAGCTGTTGTCACCACAACTCTAGGACCTAACTATCCCATCTAAAGATTTACATAACTCTAATTAATTAAAGGCTTGCATCTTGTAGTTCAATACTAGTACTAGCACAATATTCACTGCTGGTGATTTGTACATGCATGCATGTCTGCGTACAGTATCACTATTTGATGCAAGATTAAAAGCTACTTAACTTAACTTTTACTGCCCAAAACACGTAAAAACAAAGAGATAATTAAGTTCATTATTATATTTGAAATATACATACTCAATGATGATGGTTTAATAATTTTATATTGGTGTTTACCTATTTCTTTGGGGGCCCCTGTCAGGTGTGGGCCCTTGGAATTGTCCTAACTTTCCCCCCCTATACGGCACCCCTGCATCTGCATGCAATGCTGTGTGCCACTGCGCCCTGGATGCTTCGCGAACTTTTATACAGCCTAGGTGTGATGAACATAGATGTGTTCGGGGATGCAGAGACTAAAATATCAGTTTGTGTTTTTCTTCCGATATTCTAATATAAGGGCTTTGTAATACTGCCCTGCATCTTTATACAACTGTGGAGACTCACAATAATAATGTTTCTCCTGTTGGGGATGGTTTAACACGTTTAGGTGTAAGATTCATGTGAGCTCATATGAGTGTCATTAGTTTTCTTATTCAGGCCTAAACATTGCGCCTATACAGTGTTGAAATTTCCCTGATATTCACACCAAGACGATGCCAGCATAATGTTCCAATGTTGCTCTACTGCCTATAGTAATTATTATTTAGATGTAAGACTGGATCCATATTTCGGGTTAGGTGAAGTTTATTGTAATGGGTTATGTTTATGCTTTGAGGTGAAGATCAGGGAACAAATGTGCTCCAGTAGGCTATGGGCTCCAATATTCTCATTTTAAATATCTTATCACATCACTGTAACCCTCTGAGTCTAATATTTGTTACAGTCTCAAGCTCATGCCTCTAGATGGCACCAAATACATTTTCAACAGCTGGAAATGGAGTGAAAGAGAGGAGGTGCAGAGTCTGATCAAACCTGTTAATACCTGTGTCGTTGTTATGGAAGCGCTGATAGTGACTGATTATTTCCTGATGAGGATTTCCTTCCACAACACGCTTGTGCTGATTAATTGTCCTGTCAACTTATAACCACCGACGGTGAAAATTACCTGGCTGAATCTGATTTTCCATTTTTTAATTCTGCTGCCACTTAGATCTACGAAGGCCTCTAATTAACCACTAATACAGTTTTCAACGTGGTCTGTGCTTTCTAAATCTGCCTCTGGAGGCAATATATCCCTAAAGAGCTCAATGTCCTTAACTGTTTACAACTGGTGACGCATAAATTAGTTTCACAGTTTGGAGGCTCCAACAGCAAACCCTGATCTAAGGGAACACCCAGGTACATATGGAGTCTCTAAATCTTATTATAATAGGGACATCTGGCCCACTGATGGAATACAAGTTCTATAAGATTGTTTTCTAGCCAAACAAACCTCTTTGGCAGACATCTTTGGGTGACATAGCCTTGTAATGATAGAGGGCAGCAATCAAGTTGAAAGGTCCCCCATAATATATTTGAAATTTTAGCCATAAAGAGAGAAATATGTCTACATAAATATTGCCCAAGAACTTTCTAAATCTGTCTCTGGAGGCAACACATCCCGAAAGAGCTTCTTAAATCTTTTCATCTGGGGACACATATGCAGATGTATCCGTCTGTGTTAATACATGTAAAAAAAAGGGTTGATTTTGAAAACCACTTGAGGGACAGCTGCTTACGGTGTGAGAGGCGACTCAGTGATCGTCCTCAAACTGCCTCTTGAGCATCTCTGTGTATCAAATACAGTGGGCAAATCATCCAATCATGAGCATATACACAAATACAGCACTCCCCGTGGAGGAGTTGAATATCTCAGTCGGCTCAGATCAAGACACGCTTAGTTCTCCCAGGACGTGCACGTGTTGAAGACTTCAGGGTATGTGATGACCAGATAATGCCAATTCCCAACCAAATCTGGAGATGAATCGATAATAATAATTACTAGTTGCAGCAAATAATTTGGTTTAATTAACTTCCCAATAATTTAGTTGACTAAGCCAGAAAATTGTGAAAAATGCCATGAAACTCAGAACCAGAAATACTTTATTGATTGCCATGAGGGGATTGGGTTACATTATTGTTCCTGTTGTAGAATAAAAATATGACTAAACAAATAATATATACAATATATAAAATAAATAGGAAACGAGACATGTGTAAAAATATGTATAATACAATATATAGGAACTGTGTAAATAAATAAATAATAATGATAAATGGGATCTATGAATAAGTGTATATTATAAACAAGAATAAGAATGTTACACTGTTTCCCATAAAGTTGGAATAATCTGCTTTTCAGACACATTCCTCTTTTTATTCCTCTTTATACATGTCAGGTTAATCGTGGTTTAATTTGCACTGTGATATGTTTGGAAGAGATTGATCAATAAACCTTTGAGAAGATACACTATCACTATCTATCAAGAATAAATCACACCGTCACATCATTTTACCACAAGAGGTACAAATATTTTCTTCCAACAGTGCATAAGAAACGTGTAACTAAAAGTGTGTTATATGCAAGAATATTAGGCTCCATCATAATGTCTTCGAATCACTTGTTTTCTTCAACATACAGTTAAACTGTTCAATCTAATTCAATCTTCAATCTATTAAATTTAAAGCTATTCAGTTCACAATTAAATATAACTAGAAAAAAATTGGCTAATCATCACATTTCCAAAGCCGGAACATGAATACATATTTCATTTGTGCTTGATAAATGGCTTGATTCATTCATTATCAAAATTATTTTCCTATTAAGTGACTAATCTATTAACTATCATCAACTAAAGGTTTCAGCACTACACTGCAGAATAAATAAATGATTAGAAACCCCCCCTCAGGGCCGAGAGAGAAGTGTGCCTCTCTTCTTCTTCCTCCCTCATCTGATCACTACGGCGTCCTTTTAAATACTCGAGTGCAAACCCGGTGTTTACTCATCGTACCATTTGCATTATGCAAAACGTATTTGCAGATCAATGTGACCACCATCTTTGTGTAATTAACATGAGTAATTACTGTGCTTAATTTACAGAGCCACCCAAGGTTCATAATAGGGCTGCAAAACATTGACCCATGACAATTGATTGATCCCTCCCTCCTTTAAAACCATGCCTCTGCTAATGACTAAGTAATGAGCAGATAGTGTGTAGGGTGGCTAATACAGCTTTCACTCTCCATGCTAAGATTGGCTGATTCCCCTCTACCCTCTTCTTCTTCCTCCTCCTCTTACCATGTTTTCTGCAATGGTGTCAGCTCCTAGCTCAGAGGCCCCTCTCCCTCTTCCTCTGTGTGTGTTTGTCTGCATGCATGTTGTGTGCACTTGCTCGGTAATCAGCCACACAGACTCGCCTTTGGTGGCTGGAGACTGATTCAATATTCCACTGGGTAATTTATGCAGAACTAATTCTCTACAGGAATGGAAGGGCTTGGAGGAAGGCAGAAAGAGAGAGAGAGGGAGAGAGAGAAATGCAGAGAGGAAGAAATCTGTGGTGAAATAATTATCCCCGGTGTCACTGTAGCAACATTCTGTGAAGTTGATGTCAATAAAATATTGAGCTACACAATCCATTTCAATTTCACCTCAAAAAGATGCTGCAGAGGGTTTCGGGTGGCTGCAGGAATGAAGAGCATCGTGCACGCAGAGTGGGGGGGCGGGTGGCGGAAGCATGCATGTCCACACACACAAACACACGTTTCCATCAAACACACAGCGAGGCAGTGGCTGGCGACGTGTGCTGCTTATAGACTGGCTGTGAAGCACATCATTGCCTGTAGTCATTTAACTTGTCAAAACAGCAGGGCTCCGTGCCTCGTCGTATTTGGATTTAGTTGGTTTGAATTACTGGAAATAAAGTGAAAGAGGATGAGATGAAAAATGAAATGAGGGGAGCTTCCCAGGAGAGCCATTGGAAGCACGGTATAGATTATGGTCATTTGTGACGGGGCGGGTTTGTAATAAGAGCCCTGTGTCAGGGTGCATTTGTGTGTATGTGTATGTATGTTCCTCGATGGAGATGGGCTTCATTGTATTCTTCTCACAACTCGTATTGATCAGCACAGTTTACATGGAGTTGTGTACCGACACTAATGTTTGATCCATGAGATCTGGTTGGTCATCAATCTGCACAACCGGTTTGCGGTGATATTCATTGAGCTGTTTTAATGGATGCAACTGTGTAGACAATAAGATTCCTCTGTGGGTCGAGGTGCTAGAAGCTACTGGCCTTAAGTTTGTGTATGCATTCATTTACATCAGGCTATACATATAAATCAACACTGACATTTCGTTAAAGTATT